>OY821519.1:31598425-31743425 GCA_963682025.1 Cordilura impudica | reverse complement strand
TTAGCTTGAAGACAAATTATTCATTGAATTTACTAAAAAAAAGAGGATGAATCCGGAAATGTTTAATACAACACAAAAAAATCTCCTATAATAACATTGAGTATTTAACATAACGTAAAAAGAAGTTTAAAAATACGAATTACTTAAACAATTTAATTGATAAAATATACTAAAGGTGATACTCGTATTTAAACCAACTGCATTTTAATTGCAAATCTAAACATATATATAAAATTTACGAAATCGCTTTAAGTTCTTAAATTCACAGGAGAACAAAAATGAAAAATTCAATTCTATTTAGTACATATTTTAAAAGTTACTAACGATTAGTTTACAATTTAAAATGGCAAGTTTAAATAATTTTTTCGTAAAACAACTGTAATTACTGACCGAAATAACTGTAACTACACAAATCGTTAGCTGACAAGCATTAACTATAAAACTTTTCTTGTATGTACGTATCTCTGGGTATTTGCATCACTTTAGATGACTGTGACCATTGACTCATATATACAGTATGCAAAATTAAATTCGTACATCAAGAATATTTTTGTATAATAATTCGTAATTTTGTAATGTATTAAAATCCAAGTTGAAACATTTTGGAATTACAGTAATTCGTAGATTTCTTTTTCATAAAGAAATTTTCTCTTAAATATAAAAACCTCTGTGAATGATAAAAAAAAATTTTTTTTTGATCGAATAACCAGCGTAAATAAAAAAACTGGGTATTCTATGTTTGAAGTAATACAAAACGGGTGGACAAAGAGGACAATCAATTTGTTGAGGATGAAATCTTATCAAAGAGAGGCGAATTTGTGTTAGAGTAATGTAATATGTTAGAAATTTTAGTTTGTGACGACACTTTAAAATATCGATTTTAGTTGGCTTTTTTATTATATAAAAAAAATGTAAATGAACAATGTCAATAGCAGATAGAGGACTAAAAAAAATAAAAATAAAAGCTTTAAAGGCCATCATCTTCTTATTCTTTATTAGTGCTTTTCACCTAGTGGTACGTCGGAACTTTAAATTTTTTGATATTGTTCCATTCGTTAACACTTCTTGATGTGTAAACATCTATACGCGCAGGGGGTTTAATTTCTATTACACAATACAATCACAAAAATAGCGTAAAATGTGAGCCGTCAGACAAAATCGGTGTGAAATGATTGTATTGGTGAAAAAATTATGTTATGTAATAACCTGCTTGAAAATGAAAAATGAGAAATAAAAATGAAAAACGAAAAATCAAAAATTAAAAGTGGAAAATGAAAAATAAAAAATAAAAAATTAAAAATCAAAAATAAAAAATGAAAAATAAAAAATGAAAAAAGAAAAATAAAAATGCAAAACGAAAAATTAAAAATTAATAATGAAAAATGACAAATGAAAAAATAAAAAATTAAAAATTAAAAATTAGAAATAAAAAATTAACAATGAAAAGTGAAACTGAAAAATGAAAAACGAAAAATGAAAAATGATCAATTCTGTTTGTTTGTTTGTTTGTTTGACCGCTGTACAAATTTTTATTTTTCAACGGATTTCTCTCAAATTTGGCACACACGATCGCCACGCCTACTTATACGCCCACTTTTGATATAAAATTCATTTTCTGTTTTTTTTTGGTATATTTGTTCGCTATACAAATTTTTATTTTCCAACGGAATCCTCTGAAATTTGTTATACACGATCCCTGTGCCTCAGGGGAGGTCACCGTATGTCTACTTTTGCGCCCACTTTTTATATACAATTCGTTTTATGTCTTTTGGCGTATTTGTTTGCTACACAAATTTTAACTTTTCAACGGATTTCTCTAAAATTTGGTATACATAATGTCTGTATACCAGGGAAGCTCGGCATATGCTTCTTACCGACCACGTCTACTTTAACGCCCACTTTTTCTATATAATTCATTTTCTGTTTTTTGGTATATTTGTTCGCTATAAAAATTTTGTACTTTTCAACGGATTTCTCTGAAATGCGTACTCACAATCTCTGTACTCCAGGCAAAGTCACCATATGCTTCCTATTAGCCACGCCTATTTTACGCCCACTTTTTCTATATAACTCATTTTCTGTTTTTGGTATATTTGTTTGCTATTCAAACTTTTATTTCTCAATGGATTTCTATGAAATTTGTACGCACGATCTCTGTATTCCAGCAAAGTTCACCGTATGCTTCTTCCCGCCCACGCCTATCTTTATGCCCACTTTTTCTATATAATTAATTTTCTGTTTTTTGGTATATTTGTTAGCTATAGAAATTTGTATTTTTCAACGGATTTTTCTGAAATTTGGTACATACGGAAATAACTTCACGATGAACAAATTCCTCAATTTTAAAAAAAGGTCAAAAAAAAAAAAATGAACAAATATCCCAATTTTTTTAAAAACTAAATAAAAAAAAATGAACTTACTCCCCATATTCGTTCTTAAATTTTTCCATATTTCTATTTCAGCAATTTTGTTAAATATTTATTTAAGTGAAAATTTGCATACTGCTCTCATTATCTGTCCTGCAATAAACGCATTTAAAATCCATATTCTTTTTAATAGCATCATTTCGGCGCGCGGACGCGGACACGACGAGGTCGCGGATAATCTGAAAAATATGATTTGGCAATTAAAATCGGTTGACGATAACTGCGCGGCAGCACGGGTGTAGCTGCCAAACGCGCGGACGCTACGCACTCGCGGAACACACCTCGGTGAAAAGTGTTATGATAAGTTTGATCTGCGTATGTGCAATAATTATCTGTTGATCCATATAGGCCACACATACACTATAAGCAGTTGCTTAAAGCAACCTTTCGGCACAATTTTAAACGTCGCATCCATTTTCCATTTTTGAAACTTCTATAAATTTGATGTCTCTTCTCAATGATGATCCCTTATTGAATGAAGTAATTCAATTTTTAAAAGTTCTGATTCCCCTAATTTGCAAACGATTCCTTTATATTTGGTGTTAACAAAATAAATAAACTTCGAAAAAAAACTTAAAGCGGTTTCGCAGCTTATTTTTGAAGCATTTTTGCTGTAGAGTTTTAGAAAAAAACTTCTGATTTAAAAAATCAAAAAATTTTAAATTGAAATAAAAATGAATTTACTCCCCAAAAAACGCAAACATTGGGGAATTTTGTCATCATGAACAAATTCCCCAATCTCATAAAAATTTTTGGGGAGAAAGTTTATTTTTTTTGAGGAATTTGTTCATTGGGGACTAAGTACTCAGCGCCTGTGATCTGACTCACATGATTTTTATTTTTTTTGCCTGAAGTGCATTGTCTTTTCTCTATATCTTTTATTAAACTTATTTCTCACATGGTCTTTGTCTGGCTAAAATGTTTTCGAAGTTTTACTTGACTTACTCTACTCATTCTTTCATGGCTAGAATTTCCGATCCCCCAACTCCGAAAACCCAGTATGACATTTGTGGCAAATTTCAGGTCAATATTTCCACTGGTGCAATAAAGTGAATTCGAAGATTTTAATAATGTCTGATTTGGTTGAACCAAGAAGTTCCATTAAATTCTGTTTCCGAAATGCAATTTTTGTCGCAGAAACGTTAAGGAGATTGCAAAAGATCTGCGGTGACCAACCTATTCAAAAAAAAAAAAAAAAAAAAACAAGTAAGAAAATTATAGTCGGTCTAGACCGACTATACGATGCCCTATACCATGGTTTGGTAAAGTCACTTATATTTTGAAAAAATTTACACAAACCAAATTTGAGAAAAATCTGTGCAATATTTTTGTTTTTTGATAGATTTAAGTGAAGATCGGGGACCAGCTCTATATGGGGCCTATGACTAAGAATTGTCCTATAGACATTGTTTTTGGACTACTGATTAATGGAAACAATAAATATTATTATTATTATTATTATTTAAATATTATCAACAAGTCTTATCGAAATCCTTCCACAAACATATATTATTTTGTTATTTTATTTTATAAAAATCTAAATCTCTTCTAATTTGACTTTTGACCTTAAAGAGGGACAGTTTCTAATGTTTAAATTTAACCTTAGTTTACAAGATTGAGAACCTATATCAAGTAGTATAATATTTTGACAAAAGATATTTGAAATAGGAAAACACCAAAAAGATGTAGCCTCAAAGTGGAAAAAGTATGAAAAATTAAATTTTTCTTCAAATCCGTTGATATAAAAACGCTGCCCTCGCCAAATTTAGAAAAGAATACGTACAATATATAGCACTTTGAAACACATATATCCTGCTAATAAGACGTTAAAGTCGAGTCGTTGATTTCGGTGAATTTCATAAACAAAATTTTTGAAAAAGTAAAATTGGAGATTTTGAAAGAGTACTAAAAAATATGTACCGTTTTGACATTAAGTTAGAACGGCATAACAATAGACGAAATGCAAAATACTTAATATAAGATCATTTTGGGATCAGGAGAATGCAGAAATGTTGTTGTTATAAATTATTTCAATGTCTTTAAAAATGTGAGCTCGATTTTCTTAATCAGAAGGTGTGCGGCGCATTTATTACCTGGGGAGCATGATATAACTTGGCAGTTTTTCAACCGAGATAGATTTTGTTGTTTCATTAAAAAAATAGTTTACTCTAGGTTATGGTCTACTAATTAATTTAATTGGGATGCAAATATTATGCAATTAAATGACCCGCACTTCTTGAAATTCCAAAAAAAAAAAAAATGGCTGTCAATCTAATCGCTTACAGCTTATTTGCTGCAGATAAATTTTATATGTTTAAAATATATATTAAAAATTTTGATCTGAAAATACAAAAATGACATACATATGTGGTTTAGTTAGCATATATGCGTTATTTATATATACCAAAAAAAAAATATCCGCTTTAAGTTCTCTAGAAACTCAAAATACAAAATAAGGTACAAAATCCAGGTCACAGCTTAAATCATGCAATTTTAAATAACATTAAATAAAAAATCATGTGAGTCCGATCGCAGGGGAGATCTGTAAACATCTACACCCGTATTCATAAAAATTAAAGTGTACTTCAAGTAGATTTTATCAACAAATTTTGTATGAAAAACAGACAATAAAGTTTATGAATACGGGTGTTAGTAATTAAAGATTTTTTTATAGCACTTTCTTAAAATCAAACAGAAAGCGTATCACTTATAGCAATCAACTGCTGGGGCTCTGTTAATATAAAAGTATTTATTATTATTTATTATTTTAACCGGTTAATTTTTAATTTTTCGTTTATTATTTTTTATTTTTAATTTTTCGTTTTTCATTTTTAATTTTTAATTTTTTTTTTTAATTTTTTATTTTTAATTTTTCATTTTTTAATTTTAATGTTTCATTTTTCATTTTTCTGTTTTTTTTTTAATTTTTCATTTTTCATTTTCAAATTTTTATTTTTCTTTTTAATTTTTAATTTTTTATTTTTCATTTTTTATTTTTCAATTTTCATTTTTTGTTTTTCATTTTTCATTTTTCATTTTTTATATATATTTTTTTATTTTTAATTTTTTATTTTTCAATTTTCATTTTTATTTTTCATTCTTATTTTTAAATTTAGTTTTTCATTTTTCATTTGTTATTTTTCATGTTTAATTTTTTATTTTTCATTTTTTACTCTTAATTTTTATACCCTATACCACTATGTGGTTTGGGTATAATGACTTTGTGCTGCTGTTTGTAACAACCAAAAATATTTGACCTAGACCCATCTTTAATTATACTGATCGAATCAGAATCACTTTCTGAGTTGATTTAACAATGTCCGTCCGTCCGTCCGTCTGTGTGTCCATGTAAAGCTTGTAATCAAACTGCAGGTCGCAAATATGAATTTATTTTGATGAAATTTGGTACGTGAGCTTCTATCGGCCATGGGATGAACGCTATTGAAATTGGTGAGAATCGGTCCATGTTCAGACCTAGCCCCCATACAAATTACCCATATGAAATCGACATAAATTGCCATAATATCCAAATTGTCATATAGATCTTACTCAAATTGGGTTTGTATGCGTTCATTACATCCACTAATGAGTAGTCCAAAATTGATCCCTTTGACCCCATATAGAGCTGCTTCCCGATCTTCACTTAAATCTATTAAAAAACAAAAATATTGCACTGATTCTTCTCAAATTTTGTTTGTATATATTTTTGCAAAATACAAGAGACTTTACCAAACATGATCAGAATCGATCCATTTTTGGACCTAGTCCCTTTATAGATATAGTACCCGATATGAACTTTTTCATATCTGCAGCCAAAAAAATTAATAAAAATCCCACTCAAATTTGGTTTTTGCTTATTTTCAATGTCCAGTTAGTTGGGCCTAAGAGATAGGGTTTCCAAACGCATGGTATAGGGTATCGTATAGTCGGTCTAGACCGACTATAATTTTCTTACTTGTTTTTTTTTTAATTTCTTATTTTTAATTTTTCATTTTTTATTTTTAACTTTTCATTTTTTATTTTTAATTTTTTATATTTAATTTTTATTCTTAATTTTTTATTTTTAATTTTTAATTTTTTTTTCATTTGTCATTTTTTATTTTTAATTTTTCGTTTTTCATTTTTTTTTTCATTTATCATTTATCATTTTTCACTTTTCATTTTTATACCCTATACCACTATGTGGTTTGGGTATAATGACTTTGTGCTGCTGTTTGTAACAACCAAAAATATTTGACCTACACCCATCTTTAATTATACCGATCGAATCAGAATCACTTTCTGAGTTGATTTAACAATGTCCGTCCGTCCGTCCGCCCGTCCGTCCGTCCGACCGTCTGTGTGTCCATGTAAAGCT
The DNA here is from genome assembly GCA_963682025.1 of Cordilura impudica. Taxonomy (NCBI): domain Eukaryota; kingdom Metazoa; phylum Arthropoda; class Insecta; order Diptera; family Scathophagidae; genus Cordilura; species Cordilura impudica. Next base: position 31,736,642 of record OY821519.1, on the reverse strand, counting down.
TGTAATCAAACTGCAGGTCGCAAATATGAATATATTTTGACGAAATTTGGTATTTGATCTTTCGTCGGCCATGGGATGAACGCTATTGAAATTGGTGAGAATCGGTCCATGTTCAGACCTAGCCCCCATACAAATGACCCCTATGAAATCAACATATATTGCCATAAGATCCAAATTATCATACAAATCTTAGTCAAATTGGGTTTGTATGTATACATTACATCCATTAATCAGTAGTCTAAAAATGATCCTTATTGGACAACTCTTAGTCATAGGCCCCATAGAGCTGCTTCCCGATCTTTACTTAAATCTATCAAAAAACAAAAATATTGCACTGATTCTTCTCAAATTTTGTTTGTATATATTTTTGCAAAATACAAGAGACCTTACCAAACATGGTCAGGATCGGTCCATTTTTGGGCCTAGTCCCCATATAGATATAGCATCCGATATGAACTTTTTCATATCTGCAGCCGAAAAAATTAATAAAAATCCCACTCAAATTTGGTTTATGCTTATTTTCTATATCCAGTTAGTTGGGCCTGAGATATAGGGTCTCTAAAAGCATGGTATAGGGTATCGTATAGTCGGTCTAGACCGACTATAATTTTCTTACTTGTTTATTTTTTATTTTTATTGTTTATATATCATTTTTCATTTTTAATATTTTATTTTTCATTCTTTTATTTTTAATTTTTTATTTTTCATTTTTCATTTTTTATTTTTCATTTTTATTCTTAATTTTTTATTTTTCATTTTTCATTTTTAATTTTTAGTTTTTAAATTTTTATTTTTCATTTTTAAATTTTCGTTTTTTATTTTTCATTTTTCATTTGTTATTTTTCATTTTTAATTTTTCATTTTTAATTTTCTATTTTTCGTTTTTAATTTTTTATTTTTAATTTTTCATTTTTCGTTTTTCATTTTTAATTTTTCATTTTTTTTTCATTTTTCATTTTTTATTTTTCATTTTTCATTTTTTATTTTTCATTTTTATTCTTAATTTTAATTTTTTATTTTTCATTATTCATTTTTAATTTTGCGTTTTTCATTTTTCATTTTTTTTTTTTATTTTTCATTTTTCGTTTTTTTTTTTCATTTTTCATTTTTCATTTTTCATTTGTTATTTTTCATTTTTCATTTTTTATTTTTCATTTTTAATTTTTTATTTCTCATTTTTAATTTTTCGTTTTTCATTTTTAATTTTTCATTTTTTTTTTCATTTTTCATTTTTCATTTGTTATTTTGTCATTTTTCATTTTTCATTTGTTATTTTTCATTTTTCATTTTTAATTTTTCATTTTTTATTTTTTATTTTTCATTTTTCATTTGTTATTTTTCATTTTTCATTTGTTATTTTTCATTTTTCATTTTTAATTTTTCATTTTTTATTTTTTATTTTTCATTTTTCATTTTTAATTTTTCATTTTTCATTTTTCATTTGTTATTTTTCATTTTTCATTTTTAATTTTTCATTTTTTATTTTTTATTTTTTATTTTTCATTTTTAATTTTATATTTTTCATTTTTAATTTTTATTTTTCATTTTTAATATTTCGTTTTTAATTTTTAATTTTTCATTTTTTTAATTTTTCATTTTTCATTTTTTATTTTTCATTTTTTTATTTTTCATTTTTTTTTTCATTTTTCATTATTCATTTTTAATTTTTCGTTTTTCATTTTAATTTTTTATTTATTATTTTTCATTTTTAATTTTTTATTTTTTATTTTTCATTTTTAATTTTCTATTTTTTTATTTTTCATTTTTAATTTTTCGTTTTTCATTTTAAATTTTTAATTTTTTTTTTCATTTTTCATCTTTCATTTTTTATTTTTCATTTTTTTTTCATTTTTTATTTTTATTTTTAATTTTCAAACAGGTTATAATAATATAATTTTTTCACCAATACAATCACATTTTGTCTTACGACCCACATGTTACGCTCACATGTTACGCTTACATGTTACTCTGTTTTTGAAATTAACCCCCCTGCGCGTATAGATGTTTACACATCAAAAAGATTTACTGTAACTTTAAAACTTTTTCAATTGCTTAGTATTTACTAGGATATCCTTTTTTATCTATAACCGCTTGAAGGGTTTTCGGCATAGAGTCCACTAGCTTTTTTTTATAATCTGGATCTATTTTATCCCACTCTTTTTGCAACAACTTTTTTAAATTAGATTTGTTATGGATATCGTATTTTCGAATATTTGTCTTCACTATTGACCACAAATTTTCAATCACATTTACGTCAAGTGATTATGCTGGAGTTTGAACTATATGCGGGCTTTTACAGATCAACCAATTCTGTACTAATGGTGATTTCTGCTTAGGGTCATTATCTTGGTAGAAGCGAAAGCCGTGTTCAATTTGCAATTTCGTCGCTGTTTGAATTAGATTTTCTTGGAGAAGTTTCAAATACTTGTTTTTATCCATATTCGCTACGATAAAGGCCATAGCATTTCCACCACCGTGTTTCATAGTGGCACGTAAATTGTGAGGTTTCAGCTGAGTATTAACTTTGCGCCAAATGTAGGGTCTTCCATCTGGTTCAAATATATTAACTTTCACTTCATCAACAAAAATTACAGTACTCCAAAATGTTGGACTCTTATTTAAATGATCACACGCAGACTGCAGCCATTTTACTCTATTGTTTTCATTTACAAATGGTTTATTTCGAGGAATTCGGCCATTAAAATCAGCGTCCCTCAATATTCTGTGAATTGTTTCAGGATGAAATGTCTTTCCCATATATTTTTCGGCCATATGTCAGCTTCGGAGCACTTGTTGCTGGATTTTTGCGAATTTGTTGCTCTAACCACTTAGAATCGCTTTCAGTAAATATTTTATTTGGAGCTTGCCTACGCTTGTTTTCAACACGATTCTCACCTATGTAAATAGCGTTTTATATGCTGAACTGTTGAAGAGCTTAAATTAACCATTTCAGCAATTTTCCGTGGAGTGTGCTTTAATACTAACTCCCGCGTTTCAATGGATGTACGCGGTGCCATGGCTGAAAAAATTCACTTATTTATTTTTTCTTTTAATGCGTATCAGTCAAAAACACAATTGGGAATGATTGCAGATAATAATTTTAAAATTTTAAGCTGAAGACAACAACAAGGATAACGGTAAAATTAACTGCATCATTTAAGCTGTGACATGAGTTTTGTACCTTATTTTGCATTTTTTAGTTTCTTGAGAGCACAAAGCACATTTTTGTTTTTCTTTTTTTGTTAAATAAAATTACAACACTATAATATACTAAACCACATTCTTTGTTTTTGTATTTTAAGAAAAATTTTTTTAAATATATAACGGTTTTTGAAAAAACGTATCTGCTTAAAATAAGCTGTGAGCGACTGTATATATAAAGTTCGTGAACAATTTTTATCTCAACTGCTTATTATATGGTACTGTAAAGATAAAACTTGGACATATCCGAATGTAGCACTCTTTCTTGTTTTGTATCGGTTTAACCGCACTTGATAACTAACAAATTACTACTTAATGTACGAGCTTTATTTTTACCTACTGCACGTGGGGCAAATGCTTAACTCGAAAAATCCTTTCGAAAATAAACAATTTATGGACAAACAATATGTCTGCATTTGTTATTTCGCGCCTTATAATGTCAGAAATAAATTTATGTATTTAACAAAACCAATTCAAGCCACCATTTCCACCAATCATGATACTCGTCGAATGTATACCACCAGCTCAGTTTTTCTTTTACTTTTGACGTTTGTTTTTTTCGTTTTTTTTTTAGCTGCTAATGAGAGCAATAGGTTGCTAGGTTACTTCGTAACAATCAAAAGACACAATCACATATGGGAGACCACAGCAATTCGCCAAAGTAGACGACAAGCAGCACAGCTCTCAAATCAACAACACATAGGGCAACCATGTTGAAGTTTACAAAAATTGTTCGTTTCTTCCTTAGGTGGAAGTTCTGGTTGATGGTTGTGTTCTAGTGAGGTTGGTAAAGATGGTGTTGATGATGAAGGTTATTTTAAATGGAAACAAAAATATAAGTCTTTAAGCCATCAAGGTCTACATTTATGTTTCTGTTCTGTTTCTGTTATATATTTTTCTCCATTATTGGCGTTTATTGCATAAATGAATGCGAAATGAAGAAGTTTCATATTGTTTACGTTTGTGGACGGTGCTCTTAGTTCACCAGAGTAATATTATTCATACAAGAGTCGGCTTGCAAAACTGACCAGTACGATAAAAAAGAAAAATAAAAGCAACAAAATAAAAAACAACTAAAACTCATCAAAAGTTGATTGAAAACAATTTAAATGTTACCAGGTCTCTCTAGTCCGTATGTAGGTCTCTTGGGCGTTTGTAATCTAGTTGTTGTTGTTGCTGTTATTGTTCTTGTTAAAAATGCTAGTAGCAAGCCGAAAGCAGGCTTTTATTTTTAGATTCTATGCAATTTTCGTTTGCATATTTGTCTATCATTCTGTTTCAGTTAACTGGGCCATTCTCCTCCTCTCCTGCTACGAAATGAAGGTAAACAAATAATAATTCCAACAATAGTATGATATTTTATTGTTGCAATGCAATGAATGTGCGGATATTAAAAAAAGTACATTGATTTATGTCAATTATGCTAGAATTTTAAAATAAAAGAACATACATTATTCATACTAGAACTTCCTAAAAATACAAATAATTCAAATTTAAAGGACTTTTTTTTTGTGATTTTGTAAAAAGTGAATAAAATTTTTGCTTTTTGATTTATAGATATTTTCTTGGCAACTGCGTGGAGTTATGGGCCTTTAAAGGGGGGAATAATTTCGACTGCAGCAAGCGATCATGCAATTATGTTAACAGAAATTCGATTGTGTTAACATAAAATCTCCAGTTTCCAAATAGACTTAAAGTTTCTTTTAAGTAATTTATAATTTGTTGTTTGCCTTTTTTCATGTCGTCAAGATTATCCACCAAATTTATAGCCAACCGAATTTCGATGAAGTTAACTACCGAATTTTGAGTTGATTGTAATTACAATTCTATTGCCTTAATTGGAAATATTTTATTGCAATAGAAAATTATCTATTGATAAAATCGACTTTAGAAAAATTTGATAATCTACGCCGTTGAAATAAAGAATTTTCGCTGCAGTTCGTGCATTATGACAAAGTTTTATGTATGCAAAAATGTAGTTATGAATATGCCGCCCCTTATTTTTTGTCCCAAATACGCGGTTGACCAATCAGGTTTTACATTTCCACAAATTCTACTATATTTTGCTAAGCCGATTAATTTCGTTTTGGCCAAAACACGTTAGGGCAAAAATTCTACCGAGACTGTGTGAAAACTGAGTTTTAGTCATCGAGTGATGTATTCAGTAATGTCAATGGTATACGTAATAATAAGACGGTTGATTTGCCCTTACGTGGGTTTTAATTACAACTGTTTATGTTTAATTCTTATTCAATCGGCAGATTATTTGTTAATAATCATTTTTGCATTTTGAACACAGCACTTTGAGACCTTTCGGTTGATGTATAAAATTTGGTTACTCTTAATATAGAATATATAAAAAATACACTTGTCGAAAAAAGTGCAAATAAAATGTGAAATTTTCTGTCAGAAAAGAAAACGGCATAAGTAAACAAAAGCTAATCAGTTTTTAGAATTTAAAATTTAAATCAATATTTCTAGATTGATCAAACAAATTTTCGTCGTTAATATCTTATTTTTAATATCACGTGCCAGGCTCCAATTGTGTAACCCATTTTTGCCCGAATTAATTTTTGTCTCAAATATGCAAACTTTTATGTTGTTTTCACTTAAAATGCTCTAAAATAAGAGCTTCTAAAAAAAAATAAATAAAAAAAACTTAAGAAAAAGTGTGGTTTTTGGGCATGCTCCAATTTTGTAACACCAGACTTAAAGACACATTTAAATGGACAAAATAAAACACTACATAATTTTTAGTATATAACAAAAAATTATTTATTTCATTTTAAAAATGCATTTAGTGAATTAAAGAAAAATCTTACTTAACCTTTAAATATATACTAACAGATTCCAACCCTCGAAATTTGCGTGCAAATTCTAGGAAATTTTATTTTTTCATTAAATAAAGACCTTAAAGGTATTCTAATCAATTAAAGCCAATTCACAAATCAACACAAAAAAGCAAACTCATTTTTATTACAAACACATTAACAAATTTAATAAACACATTGTATAATTATACCCTATACCACTATGTGGTATATGTGGTATAATGACTTTGTGCTCCTGTTTGTAACAACCAAAAATATTTGACCTAGACCCATCTTTAATTATACCGATCGAATCAGAATCACTTTCTGAGTTGATTTAACAATGTCCGTCCGTCCGTCCGTCCGTCTGTGTGACCATGTAAACCTTGTAATCAAACTGCAGGTCGCAAATATGAATATATTTTGATGAAATTTGGTATGTAAGCTTTTATCGGCCACGGGATGAACGCTATTAAAATTGGTGAGAATCGGTCAATGTTCAGACCTAGCCCCCATACAAATTACCCCTATGAAATCGACATAAATTGCCATAAGATCCAAATTGTCATATAGATCTTACTCAAATTGGGTTTGCATGCGTTCATTACATCCATTAATGAGTAGTCCAAAATGATCCATTTGGCCCCATATAGAGCTGCTTCCCGATCTTCACTTAAATCTATCAAAAAACAAAAATATTGCACTGATTCTTCTCAAATTTTGTTTGGATATATTTTTGCAAAATAAAAGAGACTTTACCAAACATTATCAGGATCGGTCCATTTTTGGACCTAGTCCCCATATACATATATCATCCGATATGAACTTTTTCATATATGCAGCCAAAAAAATTAATAAAAATCCCACTCAAAATTGGTTTTAGCTTATATTCTATGTCCAGTTAGTTGGGCCTAAGAGATAGAGTTTCTAAACGCATGGTATAGGGTATCGTATTGTCGGACCGACTATAATTTTCTTACTTGTTTGCGTTTTCGCTTCGCTAAGTGGGCCTGCGATCGACTCACAGAAGATGCCGATTTGGCTAAAAAAAATCATCTTTTCAGATGAAGCTCATTTTGATTTTGGCGGGTATGTAAACAAGCAAAATTGTCGCATTTGGGGCACAGAAAACCCGCACGCATACATTGAAAAGTCGATACACGCAAAACGAGTCACTGTTTGGTGCGGATTTTGGTCCAGAGGCATAATTGGGCCATTTTTCTTCGAAAATGAGAAAGGAGTGGCCGTTACAGTCAATGGCGATCGTTATCGGGCCATGTTGAACGAATTTTTGTTCACAAAAATTGAAGAGGAGGATATTAGCAACATTTGGTATCAACAGGACGGCGCTACGTACCACAGAGCCGAAGCTACACTCGATGTTTTGCGCCGTGTTTTTGAAGATCGCATTATCAGCCGCAGAGCTGATGTCGTTTGGCCACCTCGGAGCTGCGATTTGACACCGTTGGACTACTATTTGTGGGGTGCCCTCAAAGATAAGTGTTACGCCAACAAGCCAGAGACAATTGACGCTTTAAAGGACAATATTCGTGAAGCCATTGGTGAAATACAGCTGCACACAATCGATAATGTGCTTAAAAATTGGACCGATCGTGTAGGCTACTGCATGGCCAGCCGAGGCAGCCATTTGAATGAAATTATTTTCCATTATTAACCGGAAGGATTGTACTTTCAAATAAAAGAAGAAATTTGAGATAATATTCAGTAGTTTTTTTTATAGCATTTTCAAAAAAAAAAAAGTTATTTGGCGGACCCTTTACCTTTCAAATAATATACGTTTGGTCAAAATCGGGATAAAACGGTAGAACAAAACATCGGTCACAAGAAATCACCTAGCCTATTACTATTATAGATTAGTAATATTTAAAAAGCAAAGAGTTGTTTTCCTAGTTATTATTTATGATGAAAACATTTTTCCTGCACGTTCATATTATCTTTTACAGAATTTCGTTTTATTTTATTTTTTTAAATTTTTTTTTGCAAAAAGCACAGCGATTTTGTATAGGAGCTGGAATAATTCTGTGATCCACAGCGTCATATCTGATTTCAGCCAAAACTCTCTTATCTAGCTATTTCAGAGGTTTCAGTCTACCACTTCCAACAGGGAGATTTCAATATTTTTTTGTAAGTGTACTCTATTTGCCGATGGAAATGAAAATAATGAAGCTTCTTTTTTGACAACTTTTTTCTTCCTGTGAATTTGCCAAGCATTGTGAACACCACCACCATTTTTTGAACTGATGCTAATTCTATATACGTCAATATATTTGTAATATTTTGCAATGACATTTGGTTGATCAACCCTGTCGATCGGATGAGATCCACCTAGAAGCTTGGCCAATTGGTCCAGTTTTATCGCAGGAAGATACAGTATAAACTACACGATTATTATTTCATGCTGTAACTGTAATTGCATTTTGTGTACATTTCGTGTCCATTACCTTATTTCCCGTTATTTGTATTTGTATTTGTATTTATTTATTAAATGCGATTTTCCATTACAACAAGACACAGTATCTTATAAATTACAGTAATGGAATCAGATAAGTTATTCACTATATATTTAATATCAGTAACTCTTAATCTAAATTTAAAATATTATAAATTACAACTAAAACACATTAAAAAAAATCAAATAAAATCAATTAAAGTATTGGTATCGTAATTTTCTAAACCCTATTGCGTTGTTTGTATTTTGCATGACATTAGGAAGCTGATTCCAGAGACGAATAGTTAGAATAAAAAATTGACATTCAGAGGCATGATCCCGGTATTTAAATTGAATTATTCGATTCCCTCTGGAAGATCTTGCGAACTTAATCGTTCAAAAAGATATTTTGGAACCTTTGTTATAATAATTTTATGTAGAAATATAATGTTCCTGAATTTAATATAGTTGTCAAATGACATGCGAATAACGTTGTTGAAAGTTACAGTAAGTTTTCTGTTATCCCTAGAGTTGCAACCTGTGAAAACCTCAGATGCAAATAGTAATGTTGGTAAAAGATATGTTTTAGCAAGTAGCAATCTTATTTTCAGTGGAGTAAAGTGCTGTGTTAACCATAAACTTCTAATCATACTATAAATTCTGCCACAGGATTGATTAATATGATCTGACCAAGTCAAAGTTCCATTAAACACAACTCCGAGATTTCGTACAGAGTCCACGATGTCAATTTTAGAGCCCCCAAGGCAGACATTAATCTCATTCTCCAAATTCATCACTTTCTTTTTTATTGTAATAAACTTAGATTTATTTGGATTAAGTCGTATACCATTACCCGTTGCCCAATTTAGAATACGTTTGAGATCATAATTTAGTTCTTGAGTTATGGAAATAATTGAATACTTGGTACTACTTAAATATAGCTGAATGTCATCAGCGTACATCTGAACCTTGGAGAATTTAATTTGTCGTGGAAGATCATTGGCATATAGCGAATAAGGTAGTGGTCCAAGGATTGAACCCTGTGGTACCCCTCTTATAACTTGCAGTGAGTTTGAGATGGTGCTACCATTAGCAACAGATTGGGATCTGTTTGTGAGATATGAAAACATGAGTCGAACTGCTAATATAGAAAAGTTAAAAAACCTCTTCAGTTTGAGGCATAAAATTGAGTGCTGCACCGTGTCAAATGCCTTTGAGTGATCCAATAAAACCAAAAAATATATTTTTCCATCATCCATGTTACTTCTTAGCTCCTCAACTACATCAGATAAAGCTGTTATACAGCTATGTTGTGGCCTGAAGCCAGATTGACGCTCTGTAACTAAGTTGTTGTCGTTTAAATACCTAAAGATTTGTCTGTGTAAAAGGTGCTCGAAAACTTTTGAGAGATATGGTAGAATTGTAATCGGGCGGTAGTCGTTACCCGTTTTTGGTATTGGTATAATTTTGGCATGTTTCCACTTCATTGAAAAGATGCTAGTAGTGATTATGGAATTAAATTGAAATCTTTTAACCGATTTGCCATGATTATTCCTGTATAGCCAAAGCTTCATTCTTGCAAACGATTTACCATTTGCAAATAATATGAATATCTATCTGCATAAATTTTGAATCCTGAACTTACTGGATAATAAATCTAAAACTACAGAAGCACCAATTCCTAGATTCATATTTTTGGCCAATTTGAAAAAAATATACTGGCTTCTTGGTCAAAAATCAAAATTAAGTTTGGAAAATAAAATTGTGATTTATAAAACAATTTTGAAGCCTCTATGGACTTATGGGATTGTGCTCAGGGGAACTACAAGTAATTCCAATATTGAAAGATTCCGATCAAAAACTTTAAGAATTATTATCAACGCTCCTTGGTTTATTTTTGACACTACTATACACAATGACCTTGATATCCCGAACGTAAAAACTGAAATAGGAAATCATAGCCAACGATAATTACAAAGATTAAGCTTTCATGCTAATCCACATCGTTTTAGAGGAAAGCGAAGAAGGCTAAATAGACATCATGACTTGATCTACCATTCAGAACTTAATTTTTTTTAAGTGTAATTTATATTTATGTACATATTTTAAAAACAAAAATAATCAAGTGATCCAACTTTTGAAACTGATGTCTTCCGCTCGGGATGAAATTTGCACCAAGATTAGTCCTATTGGATACTAGTTTAGAGACAATTTTCCAACAAGATCGGTCCAGAACTCTCTGAGTTAGAGGGGGTCAAAATTTGACATTTTGCCCAAACAGGTGCTTTTTTTCTCATGCATGTAACTTTTTACCTATTGTTCTTCGCAAAATTTGTCCCAAATAGTTGATTTTTTTTTATTTATACATTCATCTTTATTTATATCCTATACTTAGCATATAAATTTACAATTTTCGAGATTTTATCTATAAATACTACAACGAATAATTCTGATAACAAAAGATCTTGATATTAATTGTTTAATTATAATATTATTCAAAGGAAAATAGAAAAAACCTTTATATTAAAGGAAAAATATGTTTAAATATATTAGAGAATATACGAGTATAGGTAGAATGAAATTATCTACACGTCATTTTCAATTTAATAATTTGTATCTCGGAGCTGCAATAAGCCAATGGTATGCTTTCCCTTATTAGTTGATAAGGAGAATTTTGGATGGATTCATGGTATTTATTGTTAAGTTTTTTTATGAAGTCGAAAATTAGTTCATATCCAGTTTCGTTGTGCGAAAGTTGAGTTGAATATCTCCAATTTTTGTTGTTTATGATTTTGAGATATTTATTTTGAATGATGGGACTTGCATAAGTCAAAGTTGGTCGAATTACACTTTTGAATATTAAGTTTTTGTTCTTAAGGTTAAGGGTTGAACGTTTACTAAGGATTGGCCACAAGATTCTGATAGTTTTCATGGATGTCATATAGATTTCACTGATGTGTTTTGCAAAGTTAAGTTTCTTATCGAGGCAAACACCAAGATATTTGACGTCGTTTTTAATTGTCATATTCTCATTTTGGTAACCGAACTGGCGACTTGGTAATCGTTTGGGAGAGTTGTTGTAAGGAAATATAATAACCTGAGTTTTAATATGGTTTATTTTTGTTTTCCATTTATAAAAGTATTTGCTGCACGCAGGAAATCCTTTTTCCATTTTCTTCATCAATGCTTTAGTGAGTTTACTAGACGTTATGAGAGACGTATCATTAGCATAGTAAGCAGCTTTCATGTACGAGTGGGAGAAAAATCAGTATAAATTGAATACAATAATGGTGATAGTATTGAACCTTGTGGTAGGCCAGCAGTAATTTGTTTCGGAGACGAAAATGTTTCGTTAATAGCTACTACGAACGTTCTATCAGTGAGAAAATCCGTAATAAGCCTGCACAAATATTTTGGTATATTAGCTTGGAGCAATTTATAAGTAAGACCGTTGTGCCAAAGAATATCAAATCACTTTTCTACGTCCAGAACTATTAAGCCTGTAGATTTTTTAATTCGTTTGTTGTGCTTTATTATATTTGTGACACGGTTTATTTTGTGTACTCCGCTATGTTGTTTTTTAAACCCAAATTGTTCATGTATTTTTGTTGATGTATTTTCAGTAGCACTGTAAACTCAATTTTGAATGCCTTTCTCAAATAGTTTGCCAAGGTTACTTAATAAGCTTATGGGCCTATATTTGTGCGGACTGTGCCTAGGCTTATTTGGTTTCGAAAGAGCAATGATTTTCGCCTCTTTAAAATGTTTTGGAAAGTAATTGATTTTTAAACAGCTGTTAAAAATTGTTAATAATAATTTTATTGCATTAGGAGGTATTTTTTTTATTAAATGTTGGAATCATCATCTAGCCCAGGAGATTTGGATGTTTTGAGACTAGAAATTTAGCAACTTTACTCACTATGTGATATCAATATTATATTTCCAGAATAGGCATCTGTGGATTTGAATGTATTTACCTTAGAGTTAACGGTTTAATCGATAGAGTGTTTATATGTAGACGTAAGACTGTTAGATGCATAAAAAGTGTTGGCTAATAGTTATGCCTTTTCTTTATCAGTATTAATTTTCATATTTCCCGTTGTGAGATGTAGAATTTTACTCTTATGTTTACCTCTTAAACATCGGCTAATTTTCCAAAACGATTTATCACCAGGCTTCAATTTTAATAACAACTTTTTCCATTTTTCGTTACGGTGAGTAACTATATCTTTGTTGATAATTTTAGTCAGCAGTTTAACGCATTGATCATACCACAGTTTGCATCCAATGGGTTCAATGCCCGTTGACTTCTTGTTTTAAACGTGTTTCTAGTTTTTATTAAATTTTCAATAATTACTGGCAAGGCTGACTTGCCACAAGGCTGTAATAATGGAGTGCAGTCGTTTCGAGCTTCTAGTACAATATTAACAAATTTGCTTATCTCTGAATCAATTGAATTTTTGGAGTTATATGAGGTTGTGTTAATGGCAATGTTCAGAAAATACACACATGAAACACACAATGTTCTGTTCAAAAGCAGCCAACACATATCTTTATTTTCATATAAATTATGTGCGTTTCTAAATTTTCTACGGTGCCCAACACAACCATGAATGTGTTCGTTTTAATATTTCGTTATTTACACGAACATTTTTGTATCACGTACTTTTTGTTTCAATCACACATAAAGCACACATTTTTGAGTGTTGCTTTATTTGAAGTTCATGTTCTGGTACGTGTACTGAAAAAAAAAACAGAACATGTACAATAAACAGGTTCGAGTTCAGTTATATTTTAAGTCGTGTTGTGGCTCGTGCAGTAAAAAAAAACAGAACATGTACAATAATCAGGTTCGAGTTCAGTTATATTTTAAGTCGTGTTGTGGCTCGTGTAGTAAGAAAAAACAGAACATGTACAATAAACAGGTTCGAGTTCAGTTAAACACGACTTAAAATATAACTGAACTCGAACCTGATTATTGTACATGTTCTGTTTTTTCTTACTTCACGAGCCACAACACGACTTAAAATATAACTGAACTCGAACCTGTTTATTGTACATGTTCTGTTTTTTTTTCAGTACACGTACCAGAACATGAACTTCAAATAAAGCAACACTCAAAAATGTGTGGTTTATGTGTGATTGAAACAAAAAGTACGTGATACAAAAATGTTCGTGTAAATAACGAAATATTAAAACGAACACAGTCATGGTTGTGTTGGGCACCGAAGAAAATTTAAAAACAAACATAATTGATATGAAAATAAAAATATGTGTGTGTTGGTCTAAGTTATGTTTGGTTACATATATGTACGAGTTTTTTATTCAGTGTGTGTTTTTTTCTGAACTCTGGTTAATGGTGATTTTGATGTTAATTATATTTCTAAACGCCAACCAGTTTGTAAGTTTGTAGTCATAGTTCCTCATATTTATCTATTTCAACAGTTGAATTTTCAATTTTGCAAATAATGGGTCTGTGATCAGATGGAATTTCATATTCGAATACATACATATTAATATTTAATGAGCTATTGCTTAGTTCTTAAAGTCGAGTATTGAAGCATTTCTATTTCTTTGTGACGAATAAAAAGTTGGACTGTTGGGGTAATTTATAAAAAAGTTGTTTGACTGTTCAAGTTAAAACAATACATTGCCTGCAGTATTTTTAATGATGTAATGCCATGCAGAATGTCTTGCATTAAAATCACCTAGTATAATGTAATCTTCATTAAATGAAGTTAGCGTCCCAAATAGTTTAGATAGTTATTTCTTCAATCTTTCGGAAAAAAAATGATGTGATGAATGTGGTTTCCGAGCAATTTGAACATTCACCTAAGTGTCAAGAAGTTGTTGCATTAGGACACATAGTCAACTTAAGGCAATCGCGGAAATCGTGTAAATCTTCTGGAGAATCAGTTAATCAACACCTGAACCTAATAATGCTAAGAAAAGATTGGCTAAAAAGCAGCAAATAAAGGCGATAAATAAGCTGGACAGGCCGGGAAGGCCGGGTATTTAAAAATTTACAAAACTTAAACACTTCATCAGCTACAATAAATTAGTTAACAAATAGTTAGGTTATAAATGGATCTAATGTGATTAAGATTAAATTTTATTAAATTATTTATTTTTTTATTTTTATTATTATTATTGTTATATATTAATTTAATTATTATTACAAATAAATAAAAAAAAATAATTTCTCAACATTTCCATAGAAAAAAAGTGATATTTATTTCTGAGGTTAATATATTGCGGGTAATACAGTATGGAAGGTATGAAATTTTAGTTAGTTATGCTGCATACCGTCAGAAAGGTTAATTTGCCTGGTTTCTCAGTATATGCTTTATTTTTTGGGTTTTAGAAAATCTAAGACACTAATAGGAAAAAATTCAAATTTGTGCATATGCTAACAATTCAAAAACCGTTGTGTTGAGTTACAAAACATTTTTTGGTGGATATCCCACTCGCTTTCCACTAAGCGACCAAAGAGCTCTTAAAGAAAAAAACCTAAGCTTTCTTTTGAGCAAAAAAAAAAAGACAAAAAAGTACCTTTTTTGAAAAAAAGTCATAAAAATTGTTGATTTTGCAAAAAAAAAAGTCAAAAAATTTTTTTTATTTTTCTTTAATTTTTTTCCGAAAGAGTGAATAAATATATATCTAAACTATTTTGTACAAATTTTGCTAAGAACAATGGGTAATAAGTTACATGGATGAGAAGAAAACACCTGTTTGACCAAAATGTCAAATTTGGACCCCTTCTAACTCAGAGAGTTCTACATTGACTTAATTGATATAAAAATATGCAAATTCTTTTGTTTACAATATAGCAACATCAGGAAAAAAAACGGGTTGATAACATCGCACAAAAATTAATTTTTTTTTTTCAATGTTAACGATATTTAAATTCAAAATTTTTTCAATTTCAGAAGGCTGAAAAAGAATTACATTATTTCAATACATTTCAAACAACATACTGCTCCTATTGATATAACTTATACAGTTCTTAAAACTTAAAAAAATTCGCTTTGCGAATAACATCTCTTCAGTATTTCCGAAGATTGAAATATGTATGTAAGAATATTTTTGGCCATTTTCAAAACATTTTTTTACCGTTTACCCCAAACTACAGTAAACTAAGAAATTCTCCATAATTTCCCATCCAAAATTCCATTAAGTGCAATAAACTTTTAATCAATGCAAAAATTTAAAACAAACTGTCAATTCGTAGTATTGTTTGATTAAAATTTTATCTGAAAAAAGAACTGTTTTTTTTTTGCTTATCAAATAAATATTCATACCAAAACGTCAGCTGTCAATCTTTTCGCTTTTAAAAAATGAAATAACATTAAAAAAAACAGAAAATCAATAACACACGACCTAAACAAAACTTTAGTTAAACAAAATTCATGAATATTTATTTTCAAACATGGCCTGAATGTGTGCTAATATGATATTACTTCTACCATATACCACTTCTCCTTTTACTTCCATAAAACTCTTTTACTCTTTTAAATAAAACAAGAAATTAAGTTAATTTTTCAATTAATTAAAAGCATTTTTAATATGTACTTATGAATTTTTTTTTTATACATTTCTGTAGCGAAGTAACTTAAAAAAAGGGTTACCAACTGATTTTTGTACAAGTTCTGCCTTATGAAAAATTACTTTTTAAAATGTGCGTACAAATTGAAGATGTCCTTTTTAAACTGCAAATTTTAAAAACATACATTTAAAATATAAGAAGGTCCGTTTTAAAGCACCATTTTAAAGGTTTTAAAAGTTATTTTTTAAAAAAATACTTTTTTAAAGGGTACCATTTGTGGAACCTCTTTTTTAAAGGGTACTTTTTTTTTAAGGCACTTTTTTAAGTGATACTTTTTTAAGACACATTTAAGAGGAACGTTTAAAGTTACTTTTATTTTTTTAAAAAGTCCATGTAAAAAATTATTTTTTACAAAATGTACTTTTTTAATAGGTAATGCAAAGATGCTTTTTTAAAAATTTAGTTTTTTAAAAAGCAGTTTTATTAAAATGTGTTTTTTTAAAGGTAATTTTCTTAGAAGTAACTTCTGTTAAAATTTTCTTTTCCAAAAAGGTACTTTTCAGAAGGTACCTCTTTAAGAAGGCAATTTTTTTAAGTAATACTTTTTTTAAGAACTATTTTTATAAAAAAAATTTTTTACACAGTAATTTTTTTAAGTATTTTTTAAAATGTAATTTTTTAAAGGTATTTTTTTAAGGGTACTTTTTATTAAAAGGTATTTAAAAAATAATCCTATTTTTAAAAGTACTTCTTTCAAAAAGTGCTTTCTTAAAAAGGTACTTTTTTAAAGGATAATTTTTAAAATGTACTTTTTGCAAAAAGTAAATTTTTTTTAAATAACCTTCTGTACCTTTAAAAGACACTCTTTGAAAAAGTTCCGTTTTACAAAAAGTACTTTCTTAAAATTATTTTTTTCAAAGTACTTCTGCAAAAAAAGTACTTTCTTAAAAAGGTACTTTTTGTAAAGGAAGTCTTTAAAAACTTTATTTTTTAAAAAACGCTTTTTTAAAAGTAATATTTTTGGAAGGTACTTTTTCAAGAAGTCCTTTTGTTTAAAAGGTAATTTTTTAAGATTTACTTTTCATAAGAGGCACTTTTTTTAAAGGGTATATGTTTTTAAAAGCTACGTTTTTAAAATAGTACTTATCCCAAAATGTAAATTTTTAAAAGTATTTTTTTAAGGGTACTTTTTATTAAGAGGTATTTAAAAAATAATACTTTTTAAAAAAGTGCTCTCTCAAACGGTAATTTTTTCAAAAAGTGCTTTCCTAAAAGGTACATTTTTCAAAAATTACTTTCTTAAAACGTACTTTTTTAAAATGAACATTTTTAAAATTTACGTTCTTTTTCAAAATTGCCCTTTGTACTTTTTAAAGGCACTCTTTTAAAAGGCTTTTTTTTAAAAAGTACTTTTTTAATTTTATTTTTTTAAAAAGCGCTTGTTTAAAAGTACTATTTTTAAAAGGTACTTTTTCAAGAAGTACTTTTGTTTAACTGGTACTTTTTTTGGATTTACTTTTTATACTTTTTTCAAAGAGTAAATTTTTAAAAACCTACTTTTTTTAAATAGTGCTTATTTTAAAATATACATTTTTAAGAAATTTTTTAATGGTACTTTTCATTAACAGGTGTTTAAGAAATAATCATTTTCCACTGGTACTTTTTTCAAAAGGTACTTTTTCAAAAAGAACTTTTTTTACTTACTTTTTAAAAGGTACTTTTTTCAAATTTACTTTCCTTAATAGGCCCTTATTAAATGGTATCTTTTTAAAGGAAAATTTTTAAAAGGTACTTTTTTTAAAGCTCCTATTTTAAAAATTTAATTTTTACAAAAGCGCTTTTTTAAAAGTACTATTTTTAAAAGGTATTTTTTCAAGAATTGCTTTTGCTTAAAAGGTGTTTTTTTTAATTTACTTTTATACTTTTTTTCAAAGGGTAAATTTTTTAAAAAGCTCTTTTTTTTTAATAGTACTTATTTTAAACTGTACATTTTTAAGCCATTTTTTAAGGGTACTTTTCATTAATATGTATTTAAAAAAAAATAATTTTCCAAAGGTCCTTTTTCAAAAGATAGTTTTTTCAAAAATAACTTTCTTAATAGGTACTTTTTTCAAAAAGTACTTTCTTACAAAGTACTTTTTTAAAAGGAACTTTCCTAGAGTTTACTTTCTTTAATAGGCACTTATTAAATGATATTTTTTAACGGTAAATTTTTAAAAGCTACTTTTTTTAAATTACCTTTTGCACTCTTTTAAAAAGTAATTTTTTTGAAAGGTATTTTTGTAAAAGTACTATATAAAAAAATTTTGTTTTTTAAAAAGAGCTTTTTGAAAAGAACTATGTATATAATGTACTTTTTCAAGAAGTGCTTTCGTTTAAAAGGTACTCTTTAGATTAACTTTTTTCGGAACGTACTTTTTTTAAAGGTTACATTTTTTAAAGACTATCCTTTCTCCAAAGATACTTTTTTCGAAGGCTACTTTTTCAAAAAGTACTTCCTAAAAGGCATTTTTTCAAAAAGTACTTTTTATAAAGCTGCATTTTTCAAAAAGTAGTTTTTCAAAAGCAACTTTTTTCAAAAAGCATTTCCTTTAAATGCACTTTTTTCACAAAGTACTTTCTTAAAAGGTGCTGTTTTCAAAAATTACTTTCTTACAAAGTACTTTTTTAAAAGAAACTTTTTTTAAAATTGAATTTCTTTAATAGGCACTTATTAAATGGTATTTTTTTTTTTAAAGTTATAAAAAGGTATTTTTTTTAAATTAAATTTTGCACTTTTAGAAGGCACTCTTTTAAAAAGTACTATTTCCAAAAGGTACTTTTTTAAAAGTACTTAAAAAAAGCACTTTCTTCAAAAGGTACTTTTTGTGAGAGGCCTTTTTAAAAAATTTAATTTCTTAAAAAGCACTTTTTTTAAAGTACTATTTTTAAATGGTACTTTTTCAAGAAGTGCTTTTATCTAAAAGGTAATTTTTAAAGGATAAATTTTTTAAAGGTTCCTTTTTTTAAAAGGTACTTTTTTAAAATGTTCTTTTTCACAAAGTACCTTTCTCAAATGGCACTTTTTAATAGGTACTTTTATTAAATGTTACTTTTTTAAAGGAACTTTTTAAAAATTTTTTAAGGTACTTTTTTAAAAGAAAATTGTTTTTTGGAAAAGGCACTTTTTCTAACTGTCTTTTACTGTATTTTTAAAGGGTAATTTTTTTTAAATTAATATTTTACTGTCTCGATAGTAGTGGCACTATTTGGAAGTCGCAGTCAAAATTGGTAGCTGTAATAACAGATTGGATAGCGTAAATTAATCTCTTTTTAATGTTGATACATGTAATTGAGATTTCTTACAGGAAATTTAAGTTTATGTAAAAATTTATTGGTGGCAACTTCTGATTTTGAATGTTGGCTTTCAATCTCAGTTTATACAAGTATACAAAGGGTTACAGAAGTGCAGTGGCAAAAACTATAACATTTATGCCATACATGTTGGTAAATACTAAAGTTATGCGAAAAGTTATTTCAAACAGTTGCCAAAGTTATTCTTCCTCTGATGTTTATTCCTTTTTGGTATGTTTTGTTTGTGAACATTTAGTTTTTTACCCAAAAAAAAAAAAATTCTTAGTACACAATAACATATTTTTTTTATGATAAAAGCAAAAATTATTCAACTTCAGCAAGAACTTTTGTTAAGCTGGAACATCAAAATTTGAAAATTTCTTTTTGTAGCATCAATCAGAAACTTGCTTAAATACAAAAGTCGAATAACTCATCATCCTCTATTAAAACGGCCACGTGGAAAGAATTTCATTTTGTGTTAATGCAATATCGTTTAAAGTATTTTATTCAGTTTTTGTTCATATTTTTTTATTTTTTTTTAATAAAGGACGAAACAGAAAGTACAATTAATTTTTTCGTTCAATGTTTTATGTTATTGGTCCATTATTCTCACAATGCCAACATAAAAAAAATCTCTGAAAATTAAAAACGAAAACAGAAAAAAATATTCAGCAAGAAATGTTCTGAAATTTGTGTTATCGCCTAATTTTTTTCCTGATTTGAGTTAATAAATCTTTGTCATTGTCACATGTCTGTTTCTGGTTGTTTTTGTATACATTTTTTGTGCATAAAACAAAAAAAAAAATGAAAAAAAAATTTGGTCAACATATTATTGAGTCTGTGTCTCTGGCTTTAGTCTTTCATTTAAACTGTTGCATTTCGCTTTATTTACTTCATGTATTTGAAAGATGCGTAACATACATATCGATGGACATATTGAAAGGACAATAATGACATTATATCAGGCGTTTTTTTATTTTCTTGTTTACATTCGATATAAAACAAAACTATTTTTTTAATCAGATAATATGAACTTAAATTTAAAGCTGCTGTTGTATTAAGAGAGATTTGGGTTCTGAAATCAGTTGGTTTCTTAGCTCGTGTAAGCAAAAATTTCATGTTATGTGGTAGTAGATCTTTATGTTTGCAAAAATATTTATTTATTTTTGTTGGGTTCGAGACCATGTACCTACATAATTTGTAGTATTTGAAAAGATAAATTTTATAATGTAAGATAAATATAGAAATATTGAATGGACTATCTACTTTCCAACAGCATGAGTTGTTCAGCTTCAGTATCATTCTATCTATTATTGCAAGTAATACTTTATCGCCTCTTTAACCCAAATATTAGAGAGAAAATAACATGAGAAATGTTTTTGTTTTCTTTACGCAATAATTAGTACGAAATAAAATATGATAATATGGCACCATTTAAGACTATGATTTTTGCATTATTTGATACAGAAACACGAACCGACATTTTAAATTCGGTAATTTTTCTGTTCAAAATATATTTTTAATGTAAGCTTTCCCTTAATGAATTAAAAATTCTGGAGCCTAAAATAACAACAAAAATTACAGTTTCACAATAACGAGAGGTCATTAGATCTGTTAAATTTTTTATGAATATATTTTATACAATTAAATCCAAAAAACCAAAAGTGATAAATTCGGTTATACCGAATCTTTTCTAGCCCCCATCTGTGTCCTAAACTCAATATTGTAACAGCTGTTTGGTATGGTTACCATTTTTTAAACAGTTGCTGCTAGTTAACCTATAAATTCTTATATCATTTTAATTTAAAGTTAATTGTTTTTATTTCTTTGTTATAATTTTTATTTTTTTTTTTTTTATAAAAACAATGACAATGGAAATTGTATCATTGTATCATTATTAGAGAAAAAACATTATTAGGATCACTTCAGAATTAAGGAATAAGTAAGAAAATTATGTATCATGTGTCAATATTAAAAAGTTCATATCCGATGCTTTTTTATAGCATCGAAAAATGGGCCAATCCTGACCATATTTCCCGAAGTCACTAATTTTGCAACGAAACATATGCAAACCAAGTTTGAGGAGAATCTGTGCAATGCTTTTGTTTTTGAATCGATTTTAGTGATGATACTAATTAGTGGCTGTAATGAACACATCCAAACCAATTTTGGCCGATATCTATATATTATTACGTGAAAGAAAATTTTATATTCCCTTTTGAAGCAAAATACGGGCACGCAGGAGTATGAAATTTAGCATAGTTATGGTTCATATAGAGGAGAAGCGGAGAATGATAAAATTTATACATAATATGTTTTAAAAATATATGAAATTAAATAAAATAAAATTTTTATAATAATACGTTACACTCTGCTAAATTGTGAATTGATAAAATTGATTTGCATACACTCAGGCTCACTTAAGTATTTATTGAAAAAAACATTGAAAGAAAAATTTTTAATGAAAAAATAAATTTTCCTAGAATTTGCACTCGAATTTGGAGTGCTGGGCAATACTAGTTTATATAATTATGTGAATATTCGGAAAATTTAAGTCGAACTTTAAGCGATCATTTTGTGGGGACTAGGTCCGAACAGGCACCGATTTTCACAAATTTCTATAGTGTTCGTCCTATGGTACATAATTTAATCAAAATATAAGAAATTTTGCAACTAAAGTCTGATTTCAATGATGATATGGACATGCAGACAGATATGCGGACTGACAGAATATGATTCTGAGTCGAAAGTTAGTCAAATATTTTTGGTAGTTCCCTTTCTATACAAAAATATTAAATGTGAAGTTTGGGTTAATCGGATAAAAAAAAAGTCGCGCGGGAAATCGATTGAAAATTTCAAGTGTGTTGATATGGAGAAACTATGACTCTTATTCATATTTTACGATAATTTTGTTCTATATTTTAATCTTTTTGACAAGTTGTTATATGATTCGATATCAGTACTAAATTATCTTTTCAAAGAGCTAACTTAAAAATCTAATAAAAAGTCGCCAAGAAATAGCAAATGCCCCAGAACCTTTTTTTTTTTGCCAAAAAACACTAGCTCACTTGGCACTTTTTTCAACTTTAAGGAATTGATTAAAGGCTTAATTTTTATTTTTTGTATTATTTTTTTTGGTCTCTGTACTTATAAGTACTCAGCTATGAAGAATGGTTTTATTACCACGTTGTTAATCTATTGCGCATTGAGACCGAAAATGGGTATTTTTTCTTTTGTTTTATAGAATTTTTAAAACTCCTTTTTCAAGTTTTAAAAAATTTTCGTAAACGAAACTTAAAAATATTAATCTAGTGTTTTAAGGTTTTGTTAGATATATGTTAGAAATTAACAGTGTGCATTTTTAAATAAATTCCTCGGCCAGAATTTTTTTACAAGAATTTTTTTGTTGCGGATTT
Organism: Cordilura impudica; assembly: GCA_963682025.1. Taxonomy (NCBI): domain Eukaryota; kingdom Metazoa; phylum Arthropoda; class Insecta; order Diptera; family Scathophagidae; genus Cordilura; species Cordilura impudica. Next base: position 31,713,887 of record OY821519.1, on the reverse strand, counting down.
CGAGAAAAATTAGATTTTTGTGAAATACTAAGGAAATGTACTCTGTAAATACTTTTGTCAAAAATAATCAGTTTTCTACTTTTAACTGTTCTATTTTATCTTAATAGCCTAGTGTTTCGGAAAAAAATAATATTGCTTCTTTAATACTTTTGTACTTGGGGTCACATATGACACATCCGAAAGAATCCTTAATTTCATAAAAGACAAAGTGTTAACAAATAATGAAGAAGAATACTCCAGATACTAGAATCATACAAAAAACAATACCCTTCCTGTACAAAGTCAAGTTTAATTTAACAAAGTTGAGCTATTTTTCAATAATGGTCTTATTGCGTTTAGAAAAATATAGATAGTTTTTAAAAATAAAATAATTTTATAATTAAATTGGTTAAAAGTTGTTTTAATATATATTCGCGAGCAATAAGCAGATAATTGCACCAAAGATATATCACAATGGATTATTTTGACCCCATAAGCACTGAAGGGTTAAATAAAAAAGAAGTAAGAAAATTATAGTCGGTCTAGACCGACTATACGATACCATATACCATGCGTTTAGAGACCCTATCTCATAGACCCAACTAACTGGATATAGAAAATAAGCATAAACCAAATTTGAGTGGGATTTTTATTAATTTTTTCGACTGCAGAGATGAAAAATTTCATATCGGATGCTATATCTATATGGGGACTAGGCCCAAAAATGGACCGATCCTGACCATGTTTGGTAAAGTCTCTTGTATTTTGCAGAAATATATACAAACAAAATTTGAGAAGAATCGGTACAATATTTTTGTTTTTTGATAGATTAAAGTGAAGATCGGGAAGCAGCTCTACATGGGGCCTATGATTAAGAGTTGTCCAATAGGGATCATTTTTGGACTACTAATTAATGGATGTAATATGTACATGCAAACCCAATTTGACTAAGATTTGTATGATAATTTGGATCTTATATGTTGATTTCATAGGGGTCATTTGTATGGGGGCTAGGTCTGAAAATGGACCGATTCTCACCAATTTCAATAGCGTTCATCCCATGGCCGATAAAAGCTTATATACCAAATTTCAGCAAAATATATTCATATTTGCGACCTGCAGTTTGATTACAAGCTTTACATGGCCACACAGACGGACGGACGGACGGACGGACGGACGGACATCGTTAAATCGAATCAGATAGTGATTCTGATTCGATCGGTATAATTAAAGATGGGTGTAGGTCAAATATTTTTGGTTGTTACAAACAGCAGCACAAAGTCATTATACCCAAACCACATAGTGGTATGGGGTATAATAATTACCAAAATTATTTTTTGTTTGTTAGATTTATAGTCATTTTTTCAGACATATTGCAAATAATACTGTAATTAATATGCAAATTTTAATTTTTATTTCAATGGTGCGTGATAAAGAAGAAGAAAGCATATATTTCAAAAATTCATAACTGCACTGTAATCTTAATCGGACCGGTTTCTGGCAGTTCAGCCTTCATCAGCGATTTATTGAACATTGTGATAATTGTTACGTTATAATTGAATAGATTTAATTGAATAGGCTTGACTTTAGGTGAGTGTGTTAAAGCGCTAACCAAAAAGTGCAAGTACGAGTGTATGTGAAGGTTCATGGTTCAAACCTCACGGCCGCCCTAAGTAGAAAAATTTCATATAGAAACAATCTATTCAATTAAAACAACAATTATCACAATCTTCAATAAATCGCTGATGAAGGCTGAAATGCCAGAAACCGGTCCGATTAAGAATACAGTGCAGTTATGAATTTTTGAACTATATGCTTTCTCCGTCTTCTTTACCACGCACCATTGAAAATTATTTTTTTAATTCTAAATAGTGGTTTTTCGAGTTAAACAGAAAAACTCGTTTTCGGTAATCTTTATATAAAAATATCTTAAAATTACAAGCTGGCCTTGGCAACTAATGGGTTAACGTTCTCGGATTTATACCAACTTTTAGGGAATTTTATAACATTTTTAAAAATTCGGCAACAGTTGCAAATTACTTGAATTTTCTTTACTAAATCGTCAGAAAATAGCTTGGGGTCATTTGTGGTGCCATGTCCAAATGGGTTAATGACGTAAAATTATCTTTTGCCCTAACCCGTAGTTATAACGATGAAATAAAACATTTGAAAGTAAAAAACTAATTAAGTTTTGATACAAAGTATTTAGAAAAAGTATATTTACTGAAGATTTCACAAAAATCTAATTTTTCTCGAAATCCGCAAAAAAATCCCTATAAAAAATTCTAACACATGGATTTACCAAAAAATTCAAACAATTAATCTCTAATATGTCTTTAATAAATCCTTAAAGTGCCAGGTTCATTTTTTAAAATTTTGTTTAAGAAAATTTTTTATTATTTTTTAAAAAAAATACCCATTTTCGGTCTCATTGCGCAATAGGGTAACAACGTGGTAATAAAGCAATACTTTATTTCTGAGGAGGGGAGCAAAAGGAAATTGGCTTTGATAAATTTCTTTAAGTTTAAAAAAGTGGCTTCAAATTTCATGACCTAATGATTTTTTTTTGCACAAAAGTGGTCTGGGCCTTTGCTATTTCTTGGCGAGTTTTTATTCGATTTTGAAGTTATATAGCTTTTTGAAAAGATAATTTAATGCTGATAGTGATTCCTATAACAACTTGTAGAAAAAACTAAACGGTAGACAGAAATTTTCGTAAAGTCTGAAAAAATTCATAATTTCCCCATACAAACGCACTTGAAATTTTCAATCGAGCCTTTACTTTATCCGATTGTTCCCAAACTTCACATTTATTAGTTCTGTATAGAAAGGAAACAAACTGGACCCCACTCTACTACACCAGTTTCTTAAACTCAATATTATAACTACTGTTGGGTATGGTTGCCAACATGAAAAAGATCGTATCGGATGCTTCTTTTATAGCATCGAAAAATGGGCCGATCCTGACCATATTTTCCGAAGTAACTTATTTGGCAAAGAAACATACACAAACCATATTTGAGGAAGATCTGCGCAATACTTTCGGATTTCAGTGATAATCGGGAATCAGCTATATATGGGTTCTATAACTAGCTATGGTCCCAAGAATTTATTTTAGGGTTACTGATTAATGGCTGTAATGAGCACGTGCGAACCAAATTTTGCCGATATTTATATAATAATGTGAATATTAGGGCAATTGAAGTCGAACACTTAGCGGTCATTTTATGGGGACTAGGTCTGAACATGCACCGATTTTCACCAATTTCAATATATATATATACAAATTTTTCCGACTGTAGTTTGATTACGAGGATTATATGGACACACAGACAGACAAACAGACAGAGAGGATATGATTCAGAGTCGAAAGTTAGGTCAGATATTGCTACAAACATCACCACAAACTCACTATAATTTCATCAAGTAGTGGTATAGGGTATAAAAAGAAATAGTTTTTTATCGCAGCCGGCGCACATTGCACTTTTATTCTCAGCTGAGTGATAAAAAATCGGCAAGAAAATAAAAATTTTTTTATTTATGTCAAAAACTCTGAATTTTTCAAATCTGGCCTTGGCTTTGCGCTATCTTTATTGGTTGCGAAGATAATCGATTTCAAAATGAGTAAAATTTAGTAAAAATTTAAAAAAACAATTTTGTTTAAAAAATTTTCAATCTTCAATGATACACTCCGACCAATCGGTTACAGACATTTGATTAGTTTTTTTTTTATATGAAAGATACATATATTTTTGGAAATTTATGTAAGCTAAGTAACTAATTTGAGTTGGTTTAGCTTTTCAAATTTAGCTTATAAAAAACCTTTTTTTTTACATAATTTTCAAACTTTACCTAAGCTTTTAACTATTGTGCGCTTCCGTGCGGTCTTAGTCCTAACCATGAAAATTTGCTCTAATATATCATCTATGTTCACTAAAATATTCAGCTGTAAACTCGCGCAAACTTGGATGTTAGAGTGCATCAAACTAAATTTTTCGTAATATTTTGAATTTTAAATTGGTTAAAAATATTCTGTAAACTAAAAAAAAATATTCTTTATTTTTAATCAGAATGCTTTGTTAAAGTTGTAAACGTCAAAACAGTTTGATATTGTTTTATAAACAAATAAAGTATAAATCTAATTTTCGTAAATTTAATTGCTAATATTTCTATTACTTTTTTTTAACTTTGAACAAAAACCTTCATTAATTTTTGTTAATATACTTTAAATATTTTCCTACAATGAGTAAATTTAATAATATTATTAAAAGATCTTTGTGAAGAATGTTTTCAAATACACTCAGAACAAACAAGTTAACTGTCTCGAAAACTGATTTTTAATGACTTGCTTGTAAGAGTTTTTTAAAAAATTGGTATAAATACCAAAAATAAAGAATTTAATAAAGATTGCTTTTAAGTTTCGTTAGAAGATTCTCAGAATATTGGATAAAAAGCTCGCGTTAAAAATATATGGGAATAGCAGTTGGCTTGCGAGTCGCTAAATTTAAATAAAAGGTTGGAGAATCGGTGTCACTGCAAGTTGAGAAAAATTTGGATTTAGCAAAAAGAAAACGTGGCAGACCACAAAAATCATACTTAAATACAGGACGCTCAACTAAACGAGAAAAGTATATGCTCTGGCAGAATATGTAAGTATAGAGGAAACCTATTAAATGTTAAAGCGTGAGTTGCGAAAGCAGAAGGAATATGAAAAGGTCTCTGTGGTAGAGTCCTTGCAATACAATGACTCTGAGGTTAATGCAAGACTGAAAAAAGCAATCAAAAAACCCGAAGAAATCTGTAGTGAATTCACAACTTCTTGCACTATATATTGACCTGGACTTGCCATATCGATAGTACAAAATGTTGCGTTCGGCTTTAAAAAAAAAGAATTACAGAGGATTACCGTCTCTCGATAATCTTACCGGAGAAAAAAATGCTTGCGTTCCAAAAGATATGGCAGTTGATGTTGCAATCTTCCTTGGACCATAACGCCAAACGAATTTTGTAAACCTTGGATTTTGATACTCAAGATAAATATTATTCTTCCAGCATGGTTCTTTATACCAAATTGGGTTGAGATGGCTCAACTGGTCAGAGTCAAAACAAACAAAAAATTGGTAGGTATAACCTAAATCAAACAGTTTCACATCTACATATACTTCGGTTTATAGATGAGCACCACTGTGATTCAAATATGTTTATGATATCAATGGTCTCTCTTCGATTAACTGAAGAAGTTACAAGTACATCAAATGAGCATGGAAATTATGTTGAACTTTGGAGAAATCAACGACCATCATCTGTACAGTATTGTCCATCCAATTGAAATTTCATATTCGAAGGAAACCGAGGAACTTATTGTGGAAAAGTATAATTTTATATCAGAACAAATAAGGAATCTCACAGATACAGTTTACACAACAAAACATGGTTCGGAAATTAAAATTCGGCACAATTTCAAATTTACAATTGTAGATGGAAAAGTTGCACAAGCTATATCAGGTAAAAAAGTGTATTTTTGCTAAATTTACAAATGTTACATTTTCTGTTTCCGGTTTTATGCTCAGGAAATTTTAGCAAAAATATTGAAACATCAGAACATAATGAAATTGAGAGAATGTACGAGTTAGGATTATCACCACTGCATGCACGTATTCGTTTTATGGAGCATTGCTTAAAGATTGCGTATGACTTAGAATTTCAAAAACATAAGGAAAATACACCAGATTTTTGGAAAAAAAAAACGTTTAAAGAGAAGCAGAAAATAAAAACCCAACTAAGAGTGACTAAAAAAAAGAATACAGGAGCAGTTTAGAGAAGCTATTGATTTGAGAATTGATTATCCAAAGCAGGGATTTGGAAACACTAATGATGGTAACACTGTCAAAAGATTTTTTTATAACATTGATGATACAGCATCTATAACAAAAATTGACAAAACTCTATTGTATAACTTTAAAAAATTGCTATAAATTCACATAATGTTATTGATTCTGAAAAGTTTGGTAAATTCGCTTTGAAGACACTTAAACTTTATAACAGTTTATATGGAAGCTGGAGCAAATTATCGCTAACTGTGCATGAGGTACTACGCCATGGTGAGAATATTATAAAATATCACATCTTTCCTATTGGCGAAATGTCAGGAGACGCTCAAAAAGTGAAAAACAAAGAATATAAAGAATTTAGACTTAGACATACAAGAAAGTGCAGCAGAAAATATCAAAACCTGGATTTAATGAAAATGTTACAGATCTCTTCAGATCCTTTAATCACATCACTAAGATATCATGTGAAACACAATTTTGAAAAAAAAAATGTTACCAGATCTTGAAGATCTTGTAGTTTAAATAAAAAAAGAAATTTACTGCATTTTAAGTATTTTTTTATGTTATTTTTTTTTTTTTTTTATTTCAATGGCTTAGGTAAAAATATACATATATTTAACGATGTTTTTTTTAATGAACTCTAATTAACCCGAATAACCCCAGAAGTATATTTTGAGTTTTTTCATTTCTATATTTCTCGAAACGGACAAAAATTATTTTTTATGCAAATCGGAGGTGTTACCGTATGGTAGCTTTGGGCAGATTCGGGTCAAATTGTTTATAAATTTTGTGAAATTAGACGAAATTTTTTTTGTATGTAATTAAGTGCGTTCAGCAGACAACTGAGCTATGTAATATATTTAAATCAATTTTCACAATGGGTCGTTTTGACCTCATGAGCATGCAAGGGTTAAATATTCACAAAATCGATAGGTAATTTAATGGACAATAATTCAAAAAACCGCGAGAAAAAATTTTAAACCGTTCAATAATTATCGATTTTTGATCACTCACACCCCTAAAAAAGGGCACTGTGCGACGTTCAAATAACGCCATTTACTTTCGAAAATTCATTGATTTTTAAATAAACTATTGATTTTTTATGTAAAAGACGAATAAAAATATTTTTTTTTGTATCTCAGAAACCTGACGTGATAGCGAAAAATCAATTACAGAATCGAATTGAGCCCACCAAATTACCATAGGAAAGATATTTGGTTGCTCCAGTCCAAAACCTTGTTGGCTAGTGCTATTTTTGCAGAAGATATTCAGAGCGGTAAATTGCTTAATTTTTAAGTTTCTAAAGCAATATCGCAATACAACCAGTTCAACTGTTGACACGATTTACTTGAGCACAGTTATAAAAAAAACCAACAAATCCACTCAAGCATTCATAGTAAATTCTCTCAACACAAATAGTAACGAAATTCACATTGAGCCATTTGGAATTGATACGGGATATCAAGAAATGCTATTGATCGATTTAAAAAGTAAAGCTGTACAGAGCTGAAAGGCAAGTTGAAACAGTTGGGGGTCCAGAAATGTATGTACGTAACGCAACGGAAATGGACAGCTTTAAATGAAATGCCGTGAGTTGAGGCACTTATATTCGACGCATGTCATAGTCTACCATATTGCTACAGTGAGGTGAGGAAGTTTGCACTTGAAATGCTAGCAATCTTCGGATCGACATATTCGTGCAAGCAAGCGATCTCTTGCATGACGATAATTAAAAGTAAAGTAAGAAGCCAACTGACAAATGAAACTTAAGAGTCGTGTCTGAAACTTAAAACAACAAGTTATGAGCCAAATTTACACAAACTTTCTAAAACCGTGCAAAGCCAACGCTCCACTTGAATTTGCTTCTTATATTTCTACATTAATACGTGAAGGTAAATTTTTAGTTCCCTTTTTAAGCAATATATGGACACGGAGGAGTGTAAAGATTGACGTAGTTTTAGTTCATAGGGAGGAGAAGCTGAGAATGATAAAATTTATGCTTAATCTGTCTTCAAAATATATATTAAATTAATTAAAATAAAATATTTATAATAATTCGTTACACCCTGTTAATGTGAATGATTTAAATTTTATGTCATACGCCCTATGTTGAATTATGAATTGCTAAAATTGATTAACATACTCTTAGGCTCATATAAATATTCATAAATTTTTTTAAAAACTTTGAAAAAAGTGTATGAAAAAATATCATATCCTAGAATTTGCACTCGTATTTCGAGTGCTGGGCTATGATAGTATGAATAAATAGATATTTTTCTTATGAATAATAACTATATTTATGCGAGTACTGTTTATTGTTGGCAAGAAAAAATTTTGTGGCTCTTTAAAAACTTAAAAATTTAGTAAATTTTAATTTTTGACACTTCTGACTTAAAAGGTTGCCGACCCCTGGCATAGGGTATTAAAAATATACAACTATTCAACTAAGCAATACAATCGATTTGATTTTAATATTCAATTGCCTGAATACTTAATACAGTAATTTGGGAAATATAATTCAGTAATCGCATTGCCAAAATTCTATTGGTAAAATATTTGGTTACCATAAGTAATTCGAAAAAAATCTTAATTTTGGTAATATATAATTTACATTTTTTCCTGGTCCAAAATTTCAGTGAATTTTATACCTGGCATAACTACGAATTGTCACAGCATAACCGCCATATAAAACATGTGTTATGATCTCCAAAATTAATTGATTGCCGTGAGGAATGCTTAATTTTTCTTTTTGGAAATTCCAAGCTGAGTTTTTATATTTCTTAAATTTATTTATAATAAAAATTTTCCTTCAAGGTAAATATAAGTGTTGTGTCAAATATGAGTTTGCCTTAATGCTAAATGAAAACTTGGACGTGTTTAACTAAAATTTTATCACATCACACTCTGCTCTAATAGGCTTCTGAATATTGCCATAATTCCCAACTCTCGTAGCTGCGAAATTGCTGGCAATAAAATATACCAAATGTTTTATTACATTTATTATCATAGGAAAACTCGTGTTTCTGAAAACAATCATAAATTTAAAGTAAATAAGAAAAACGAAAACGAAAACTACCGCATACTGGTAAAATAAATCTACTAGCAAGAACTTTATTGTCAGGCATAGGTCATATTTGAAATACTCTACAGTTTTTGTAACAAAGATATTTCCTAGAAGGGATGAAGAAAAAAAAAATTCAAATAAATTGCTAAAAATTAGAGGGACGTTAATTAGTAAAATAAGGGCTTGGAGAACTATACTAAATATTATTGAAGAAGGTTTCGCCTGCTTATTCCAGAAATAAACATTAAAATTCCGATTAATGGAATAAAATATTGGGCAAGAATTCAGTAACCCATAAATGTTATTTGGAATTTTTTTTTTTCATTTCTAACATTTTTTGAAGCGAAATAACGACTTTACTATACTCGCCATTTTCACAAGTGAAGGTTATCAGAACAAACTTATAGCAACAACAACAAAAATAAATAAATAAAAAAAACTTTGCAAGTTTCACATTATATCTATACGTTTGTATGTATGAATATATTATAGGATATAATAGCGCAATTGGAGTTGCAAACAAAGTTGCAAGAAAAAAACTTGCATGTTTACTATTAGGCCAGGTAACATGCACACACAAACACTCGCTTACAAAACTTGCGAATGTTTTATGAGACCTTTTTCTCACTTTTTTTTTGCTGTTCGTATTTTTGTGAACATCCTCAAGCTGTACACGTTTACATTATTAACATTAACTAGACATGATGTGTTTGTTTCTTCTCAAAGACGGGGTTCCAATTCACCTTTTAGTACAAACACACACACACATTCTAGACAACTGACTACACGGCATCCAGTGTAGAACACGGGTTATGGCAACTATTACGAGCATGGAAGAACATTGATGTAATGGTGTTGTCGTTGTAAGTAAGCGTGTTGTCACCATTTTCGGTATATATTTAGTTAGTTGATGTTCTTGGTGTGTATCTGTGTGTATGTGTGTGTTAAAATTTATTCAATAGCAAAAAGTAACAGGAAATAGTATCCATGTTATGGATTTTGTTGTTGCATTATCATACATATTTTCAGGAAGTGGGTTAACTGATAAGCAACCGAATCATTTAAATTGTCACCTTCGACAACAGATTTTCGTTTTCATTGTCAAAAGTGTTTTAGCTCGGGCGCCAACCTTACTCGTAGAATATCACTGTGGCCAATTGTAAAGTTTACCTTACAATTTAAGCTTCATGGGTTCATCGATTTGGGTAAATATTTTTATACTATTTACCATTTTGTGGTGAGCGTATAACGAGTTTGAGCTGATGTTTGTAACTACCAAAAATATTTGACCTTTTATTGTGGCGAAAGTATATTAAACCCACTAATAAATAGCCGAAAAATAAATGTTGTAGAACCATTTTTTGATGTGTAAACATCTATACGCGCAGGGGGTAAATTTCGAAAACAGCGTAACATATGAGTCGTAAGACAAAATCTGATTGTATGGTGAAAAAATTATGATATTATGATAACCTGTTTGAAAATTAAAAATGAAAATTAGAAAATGAAAAAAAAAAAATTAAAAATAAAAAATTAAAAATTAAAAATAAAAAATTTAAAATGAAAAATTAATAATGAAAAATAAAAAATTAAAAATGAAAAATGAAAGATTAAAAATGAAAAAAAATAAAGAAAAATGAAAAATGAAAAATAAAAATTGAAAAATAAAAAATGAATAATTAAAAATAATTTAAAAATGAAATGAAAACGAATAATAAAAAATGAAAAATGAAAAACGAAAAATTTAAAAAAAAATTAAAAATGGAAAATAAAAAATTAACAATAAAAATGAAAAATGAAAAATAAAAATTAAAAATAAAAAGGAAAATTGAAAAATAAAAAATGAATAATAAAATATTAAAACAAAAAAATTAAAAATAAAAAATTAAAAATAAAAAATGAAACATGAAAAATAAGAAATGAAAAATGAAAAACTAACATTAAAAATGAATAATGAAAAATAAAAAATGGAAAATGAAAAATAAAAAATTAAAAATAAAAAATGAAAATTGAAAAATAAAAAATGAAAAATAAAAAATAAAAAATGAAAAATAAAAAATGAAAAAAGAAAAATAAAAATTTGAAAATGAAAAATGAAGAAAAAAATGTAAAATAAAAAATGAAAAATTAAAATTTAAAAATGAAAAATTAAAAATAAAAAATTAAAAATTAGAAAAAATTAAAAATGAAACACGAAAAATGAAAAAAGAAAAATTAAAAATAAAAAATGAAAAATGAAAAAAAAATAAAAATGGAAAATAAAAAATTAAGAGTAAAAATGAAAAATGAAAAATGAAAAATAAAAAATAAAAAAAAAAAAAAAATAAAAAAAAAAATATAAAAAAAAAAAAAATAAAAAATAAAAAATTAAAAATAAAAAATAAAATTAAAAAGGAAAATTGAAAAATAAAAAATTAATAATAAAAATTAAAACAAAAAAATTAAAAATAAAAAATGAAAAATAAAAAACGAAACATGAAAAATAGGAAAAGAAAAATGAAAAATGAAAAACTATAATTAAAAATGAATAATGAAAAATAAAAAATGGAAAATGAAAAATAAAAATTTTAAAATAAAAAATTAAATATAAAAAATTAAAAATAAAAAATGAAAATTGAAAATATAAAATGAAAAAAAAAAAAAATAAAAAATGAAGAAAAAAATTTAAAATGAAAAATAAAAAATAAAAAATTTAAATTAAAAAATGAAAAATTAAAAATAAAAAATGAAAAATTAAAAAAAAAAAATTAAAATGAAAAACGAAAAATAAAAACGAAAAATTAAAAATAAAAAATAAAAAACAAAAAACGAAAAATTAAAAATTTACCGATTAAAATAATAAATAATAATAAATAATGGAAAATAAACAATTAAGAATAAAAATGAAAATTGAAAAAAAAAAATAAAAAATTAAAAATGAAAAATAAAAATAAAAAGGAAAATTGAAAAATAAAAAATTAATAATAAAAATTAAAACAAAAAAACTAAAAATAAAAACTGAAACTAAAAATAAAAAACGAAACATGAAAAATAAGAAAAGAAAAATGAAAAACTATAATTAAAAATGAATAATGAAAAATGAAAAATAAAAAACGGAAAATGAAAAATAAAAAATTAAAAATAAAAAATTAAATACAAAAAATTAAAAATAAAAAATGAAAATTGAAAATAAAAAATGAAAAAAAAAAATAAAAAATGAAGAAAAAAATTTAAAATGAAAAATAAAAAATGAAAAATTAAAATAAAACAAGTAAGAAAATTATAGTCGGTCTAGACCGACTATACGATACCCTATACCATGCGTTTAGAAACCCTATCTCTTAGGCCCAACTAACTGGACATAGAAAATAAGCAAAACCCAAATTTGAAAAAATTTTGAAAAAGTTCATATCGGATGCTATATCTATATGGGGACTAGGTCCAAAAATGGACCGATCCTGACCATGGTTGGTAACGTCTCTTGTATTTTGCAAAAACATATACAAACAAAATTTGAGAAGAATAAGTGCAATATTTTTGTTTTTTAATAGATTTAAGTGAATATGGGGAAGCAGCTCTATATGGGGCCAAAGGGAGCATTTTTGGACTACTCATTAGTGGATGTAATGAACGTATACAAACCCAATTTAAGTAAGATCTACATGACAATTTGGATCCTATGGCAATTTATGTCGATTTCATAAGGGTAATTTGTATGGGACTAGGTCTGAACATGGACCGATTCTCACCAATTTCAATAGCGTTCATCCCATGGCCGATACAAGCTTATATACCAAATTTCGTCAAAATATATTCATATTTGCGACCTGCAGTTTGATTACAAGCTTTACATGGACACACAGACGGACGGACGGACGGACGGACGGACGGACATTGTTAAATCAACTCAAAAAGTGATTCTGATTCGATCGGTATAATTAAAGATGGGTCTAGGTCAAATATTTTTGGTTGTTACAAACAGCAGCACAAAGTCATTATACCCAAACCACATAGTGGTATAGGGTATAAAAATGAAAAATTAAAAAAAAAATTAAAAATGAAAAACGAAAAATAAAAACGAAAAATTATAAATAAAAAATAAAAAACGAAAAACGAAAAATTAAATATTAACCGATTAAAATAATAAGTAATAATAAATATTTTTATATTAACATAGCCCCTGCAGTTGATTTCTATAAGTGATTCGCTTTCTGTTTGATTTTAAGAAAGTGCTATAAAAAAATCTTTAATTACTAACACCCGTATTCATAAATATTAAAGCGTACTTCAAGCAGACTTTATTGTCTGTTTTTCATACAAAATTTGTTGATAAAGTCTACGTTTACACATCTCCCCTGCGATCGGACTCACATGATTTTTTTTGTCATAGTCACTATATAATGCTGATTTCCGATTTTCTCCCTAATCTATTAAATTATATAGCACAGATATTTTCAAAATCTGGTTTATATATGTTTTGCAAAAAGTTAGTGACTTTATTTATTAACATCAAGCCCGGTCTATTTTTGAACTAGTTCTCATTTAAAAATATCAACAGATGTTAACTTTTTTATACCAGTACAACAAACATTAAAAAAAAGCACTAAAAAATTGGATCCAAGACTTTCCCTTGAAACGCGTAGTACAAAGTATCATATAGTCGGTCCTGTTGGTTGCACTTATATCTGTACCAAATTTCATGTTAACCCTCCGTTAAGTCCGTTGGCCTTAATATACTGAAATGGTCCGCAGGGATCTATAAAAAATTGTATGTTATTTTGCTTGATGGGGTGTTTTTTGGTGATCTTGATTGTTAATTTTAGGTTATATAAAGTAATAAAAAGGCATAAGAACTGTTTTCTTTTTGTCAATTTCGGTTTTATTTTATATTATAATACAAGAGCAAATGAAATAAATCACTTTGTTGATGCTTCCTGCTGATTTTCCAGTTCATGTACAATACCTGCAATACCTGCAATGCAGCAATGTTGAATGCTCAGCACAAACTGTTTTCTTTCAATTAAAGCAATACGAACTGGTTTTACGCTGACGTCCATATTCCACACGACACAACTGGCATGATGGCCGCTTTGGTCGAGGTGCAAAAGAAGGTGCAGTTTCTGCTATCGGTCTTGCGACTATCAGCAAGGACAAAATCTTTTTGGATTTTTCACTTTTGTGTGTTTAAAAATTATTTTATGTTACCTTTACATTGAATGCTTCCATAGCGCTTCGAATGCGGGGATGGCTCGTTCTACGTTCATTGGTGGTTCGCTCTTCAATATTAACGTCGCTCATCGGTTCTGTTACAGGCTTAATTGCATTATACGATAAATGTAGCAATATCTACCATATTGAAGAACAGTGCAATTGGCCAGCGGTTTGTCGGTCGTTCGCAAGAATATGTGCCAAGCATTTGACATATTGTATCCAGGCCGTATTTATAAGCATAATAGTCCAATAACCATGGGCTTCCGTTTTTCAGTTGTGTCTCCTTCGCATGTACAGTGCATTGTAGATAGCAAAGTTTCCGCTTTATTCTTCTTCGGAGCATACGAGCACAGTGATATATTGACTTCGTAGATGCCAATCAATGAGCAGCAAACTGGATGCGCAGGACTTTTCAGGAACTCACGTGGAACAAATGCTTTATTTGTGTGCCCTGTGTTGTATTTCTCGCCACTAATTGATACACAACATTCTGCCCTTAATTTGCCCAGGAAACTTGCCAGCGTAAGTCATTCCGCTCTTTGCTGGCTTAGACGGAATGTATTGAGTAAACCGTGTGCGGCATCTATATCTGAATAATTGCTCGTCCACTGTCAGCGAATTGGGCGGGTTGTAAGCTGCCACCACATTGGCCTGCAACATATGTCAAACATCGTCAATAGCAGCATTATCCAAGGGGATAAATTTCTTTATGAGCATAAATCGATCGTATGATAAAGTCGCTTTTTTATTGAAGATTGGGTTGAGCCCCACAGTTCCTCCTTAATCGATATTGACAACCCAGCATACAAAACGGTAACCAAAAATGCATCGATCTCTTTTAGGATTTTCCGAATTCCATACGGTTGTTTCTTCTCTGGCGATTTCTTTTTGCAATAGTACAAGGTCCGTAGGGACCTTTTCACTAATCCATGTAAAAACGTCCTTAAACCTCAATAAAATGGAAACTGTTGCTCGTATCGCTTCAGCACCAGCTTTAATCGATTCAGCACACTTTTTTCTTGTAACGCATGTACGGTTCGGGTACTCAACCCATACAACATTAAGGAGTTGTGAGAATTTGAAAATCAATAAAGTCCCCAGCGACCTTCTCACAAAGAAAAGAGTTAAGATAGTCCTTGATTCAATACCGACACTCGTTTTTGTAAATGACTAAAATTGAATTTGTCGATTTTAAAAATTTTAGTTTTTTTAATTTTTCCATTAAATTTTCTTTGCAAAATGAAATATCTGCAAAATCATTACAGAAGACTTTTCTGAACAGGCTATGTTAAAAAAATTGTACACTTGCCATAAACATTTCCCAGAAGGCAGCGGCATGGACGAGAAAAAAAACTGACAAACAACAAAACCAAGAAAGTCAAAGACTTAATGCAGGTGATATTTACATCCAAACGCGTCAAGTCTCGATTATTTCCCAAAACGCAAATTCTTTTTTATACACTTTACACCCGTGTGCACAGGGTGTAAGTTAGTAATTTCGTTTGTAATAATTATAAATATAATCTGTTCCCCATAAAAAATATATATCTTTGATCCTTATAGCAAGCGGAGTAATATAGCGTTGACCGTCTGTCCGTCTGTCTGTTTGTAAAAATTGCGATTACGCCATCAGTAGGTCAGCTGAGATCCTCATTTTTAGTGGGTATGATTTGCTGATATCCTGAGCAGGTTGGTGTTTAAATATATCCAAGTCGGTTGAAAATTTCCTGAGATTTTAATGAAAATGTAAAAATACTTTTCAAGTTTAGGGAGATATAGCGATTTCTGTCACTCTTTTGGAACAGGTGGTCCATCTCCGTTTAAAATCATCCACATTTTGGGACACCATTATTGTCCTCATGCCTTTTCACAAGAACTCAATATGTCGCTACTGGCCTAAGTTCCGAACATTTTGAAGGATTTGCCACCCTTGGTACAAAAAACAAGTTATTGTTCTTGTACCAATGATGAGCTTTCTTATCGTAGTGACAGAATGCCAAATCGGGCCAAAAATTTGCGGACACATTGTGTTGGTTTATGAAAGGAAGGAGTCTTGGCTGCAAACATTCCTTATTATAAATTTCGGCAAATAATTTCCTTCTTCAGTTCTGTATTAATCCTGAAAAAATTTAAACCGATTTTATTCTGAGAAAAAGTTACAAATCGTAGGTTTCTTGGGGTTTACGATAAAGATGGTTTGACTGATACGTAAGTCTGCTTTTCGACCAGGAAGATCTTTCCTGAACCTTCTGGTTGATGTAAATAATTCAATAGCAGTTATGTCTGTAGTAGGTCTTAACTTGGGTCAAATCGTGGTAGAATTTATAACCGAATTAAAATCTCAATCGTATATTTTTAAGGGCCGAAACTGAGAATCAATGAACCATTTTCATTATGATTTTATTTTTTAAATTTTGGCCACAGGTGGCTTTCCAATTTCACAACTGAAGTCAAGTGATATAGGGACTTGGAAGGGCTGATATAATAAAGAGAAAAGTTACAGGTGATGACTTTTGGAAATAATTTTATAATTTGTGTAGTGTAGACAGTACTAAGATCTCAGTACACACTAATAATTCGAAGACGGAATAAGGGAATTCGGGTGTCTCACAAACTAATCGACAAAACGTTTTTCAGGTCGAGAGTTACATCTAACTGCATATTAAAGAAAATAATATCCCGATCTAGGATATGGGTCCATAAATCATTGATATTTTTGTATACAATCGTGCTGCTCTCTGTTGAATTGTTGAACTGTGAGTTGAATTGTGTAGTGGAATGCTTGGTAGTGGTCCTAGGAAATAGTGAATGATAGCAAATGACTTGGTCTTATCTGAATTGCCGAATATAGTTGAAGAATCAGATGATTCTAATTTGAAAGCAAGATTTTCCAAGTCCTATAAACCTTTGCCAAAACTAAGTAGAAATAAAATACCTCTTTGAATTGGAAAGGGAAAAATCAGTTTACTGAGAGGAATGCTAACCAAAAACTGTGTAAAAAGGCGGAGTTAGCATGGGAGGGAACTTCTCAACGAGCTTTATGTATATATGTGTGCAGTTATTGCAACATCGACTACGTCAATGCCCATGACTAACGGAAAGGCTATTGATATTTTGTGATAATCTCGGCTCCCTAGTAGAAGTTCAATAACCGATTTAAGTGGTGGACAGGTAGTTTAGATCACGATTATAGCGGAAAAACGCCATTCTCTTTTATTTCTTTATACTTTTATGTCTTTTTTCTTTTCCCTTCTATCAAAATAAAGCGTATCATAATGGCCCATTTGGCTTCCGAATGAACTCTGTTTCTAGCGGTCAACACATTAAAGCAACATAAAAATTACAATTCTACTATATGTGATAATACAACATATCCGTTCAAAGAAAAATCTTTATATTGTTCTAGCAGATCATGTCGAACTTTACTTCACCTACATTCACTAATTGTTTTCGCGTGAATTTTAAATATTTCATTTATTTAAGCAACACTACATTCGCAATGAAAATAATATTTTGTGTCCACATATTTTTTTATGTATTCACTTTGATGCCAATTAGTCTCATCGCGCCTTTTTTGACCCTACATTCCTTAGTATAAATTTCGGCAAATACTTTGCTTCTTATGCTGCAACTGCATATTGCTTGCCATACCAGGTACAGGTTTTTTTTTTTTTTTTTTTTTTTTTTTTTTTTTTTTTTTTTTTGGGAAAATCTAATAAATATTTAAAACTAAACTTAAAAACTAATCTTAAAAATAAACTTAAAACTAAACTTAAAAAAAAAAAAAAAAAAAAAATATATAAAATAATAAAATAAATTACCCTCTATGTTTGCCGGGAGTAGGACTGGAATAGAAGCTATAGCCAGGAATATTGTCAAGTTGTTCCCTTATTATACCAATAGCCGAAAGATAGTTCGTATTGGATCAACTAAATTCCGATTCGCTTGACAAAATGTCCTGCATTACATTACCTTCAAAGTTTATCACACTTTCTACAAATTTCCTCATCAGATTGAGAGCATAATTAGATAGAGGAGATAATGAAGCCGTTTCATAAATAAATTGATTTGGGAATCTTTTTTCTCGGGACTCATAATTTTTTCCTATACACTTCCGTATAATATGACGTTCAAAAATTTCCATCTTCTTCATTACCGTTGCTGAGATACTAAACCATACAGGAAATGCGTAAAGAAGTATTGGTCTTATACTAACATTATATAAGAGTAATTTAGTTTTCACCGACAGAGATTTATTATTAAATATCCTTGAAAATGCACCTTTAACTCGATTAGCTTTATTCAAATTATAAACAAGCATGTTTATTGAATTTTAAAAGTTTACTAAAATTGACCCCGAGGTATTTAAAGCTTTCCTTAAAAACAATTTCATTACCGCCCAGAAATAGTTTTAGTTTTTTACTCTCCGGAACCACAGTATATTTGCATTTTCCGGAAGCATTTCGTATGCACATTGCATTGCTCTTGGAGACATTAATTTTAATTCCCCAGTGAGAATAATATTCATTAACATGCGTCAGATGCAATGAAACTCGTTCCAGAGCAATAAGCGGCGACTCATCATGAGCGTATAAAAGAGAGTCATCCGCATAAAGTAAACCTAAAGAATCGTTGAACATGTGGGGAAAATCAGAAATAAATGTATTATACAAATGAGGTGCCAAAATTGAACCCTGAGGAACCCCACAAGTTACAGCACCCTGAGAAGATAGCATATTGTCAATCTGAACACAAAATCTCCTGTTATCGAAAAAGCTTTTAAAAAGTTTTATTATTTGTGGTTGAAACCCAATATTAATCATTTTGTATAAAATACCGTTGTGATATGCTTTGTCAAAAGCCTTTTCGATATCAAGAGATATTGCAACAGTACATTTACGTTCACGTAAATGTTGAATGACATCATTGTGAAATTTAAGCAGTGCATGTACCGTAGAGTTACCCTTTTTAAAACCAAATTGATATTGAGGAATGTAATCTTCATTTATGCCAAAGTCCATCTTCTCACGAATAATTTTCTCAAATAATTTCCCCAAATTGGATAACAAAGAAATTGGTCTTAAACAGTCAACATCGGTCTTACCCTTTTGTTTTGGAATTGGTACAATTTTTGCAATTTGCAATATTATTTTGCAATATTAAAAATTATTGTTAAGTATTCAAAAGCTTTCATTGGAAATTTTTTAATTAAATAATTAGAAATGTTATCTAAACCGCACGATTTCTTGTTATTTATCAATTTGGAAATTTCGAGAATATCATCTAATATTGTAAACTTTGTGTCTCCACAATTATCATCAAAAATTACAAGAGAATTTGTAATTTGAGAAGTGATGGTACTTATAGATTCTTCCAAATCTGAAATATCTCTATTTGGAGGAGACCCTTGATAGACGGAAGTGAAATGATTTTTTAAAGCCTCCAATTTTTGGTCTAACTCCTTAATTTTGACACCGTTTACCGAAATGTCATTGACGCTTGTTCGATTTCTGTTTCCAATGACATTCAAAATATTTCTATAAGCCGATGGTCCTGGTTTTATGTCCTTAAGCTTTTCACAGAAAAGTTTCGCTTGTTCCAATTCTATTTGTTCCTTAATTAAAATCTTGACCAAATCAATTTGTTTGGAAATAAGCAAATAATCTGGATGCCTTCTGTTTAATGTTCTAGTAAATATTCTTTTCAAATCCCTTTGCCAATTATACTTAATCCTTAGAAGCTTCTTAACATGTTCCGAAACAATAAATTTTTGATTGTTTTTAGTTTCAAATTCCCTTGAGTGAATTTTGGTTATGATATTTATTGTAGTTACAAACTCATTAATAAGATAATCAATTTGTTCATTTGATAAATTTATATTATTTGGCGGAAAATGATCCAACAAAGAATTAGTAACATCAATTTTGAATGAGTTCCAATCTGTGTTCTTAAAGGAAACAGAATGGTTGGGACTTCTCAAAAGAAAACTAAAATTTGAAAGTACAATTTGAAGTTTTAGCGGTATATGGTCCGAAAAAGTGGGAAGTGTAAATGTTTTGTAATTCTGGTTGGCAACATCAATAATATCTGAACTTACTATAAAGTGATCTAAATGAGAAGAACCATCCGGGAAAGTAGGATATGAATCGCAAATTCTAGTAACAGATAAAGATTCATTCTGAAGCCAGTTCGACAATACTTCACCATTAAAGTTGTTAATAGAATCTCCCCAATTAACGTTCTTTGCATTCAGATCACCACCTAAAATCAATCCATCGAAATTTCTTGAAAAATTTAATATTAACGAAAGACCGGTACACATTGCCCTACGACATACATATGTTACTAGGAAAATAAATACAACCACAAATAATTTTCTTAATATCGCCATTAATTTAAATATTTACTTCTATAAACAAATTTGGAAATTTCAAATCAGAAATATACATCCTTGAGTAGGAAAAGGAATTTTTTAGTGCTATGCCAACTCCTAAAGAGCTATCCTCCCTCAAAACAATAAAATTATCAAAATAAACCTTCATGCCTTTAGGCAAATGTAGTTCTTGTAAAAAGACAACATCAATATCATATTGATCCAATAATTTGTTAAGTTCAATTCTCCTGCTTATATTTACAAGAGAACCAACATTAAAAGTAATCAACTTCATAGAATTACGGACCATAGACATTTTGTACAACTTTAATTATACTCAAGCATTCTTCTTTAGCTTGATCCTTTGTCATAGTTTTATAAATTGCTATAAAATTCGAAATTCTTTCTTCCAGAGTTATTGGCTCTGGCTCACACAACAGTCTCGCAATTTTTAAAAATTCCTCAACAAAAGTCGGTCTTTTTGGTTTGTTTTGCCCTGACAATTCATTTGAACCCCTTAATACACTAGCAAATGATCTACCCAATATAAAATTAGAGGAGGCAAGTTCCCTTTCAACATTCGAAACTGCCGCACTCTTACGGGCACTTGATTGTTCTGATGACTTTTTTCTTAACGAAACGTATTTCTTATAAAACGAACATCCTCTAAAATTAGAAGTATGGCCAATCTTTTTGCAATTTACACAAAAAGGTTGCTCATCACCACCGGAAACTAAGGCACAATCTCCAGGTGCGTGTTTTTTATCACACTTCATACAAGCAAACGGACGATCACAATTCTTAGAAAAGTGTCCCCAAAGTTGACACCTCCAACAATTTGGTATCTTAGTGTTGTTCTTTGGACGTTCCCAAGAAACAATCTGATTAAAGATAATCCTTATATTCCGGTTCGGTTTCAAGATTACTAAAAACAAACCAGTATCAATGCCTTTTTTTTTTTGAATACTCCGTAGAGAATTTTGACACAGTATCAACAGTATCTGGAGCGATCTTATCTAGTTCCAACTTAATATCATTGATATCTGATTTATAATAAAGACCTCTGCAAACAACGCCCTGTCGTTTTAACTCCCTGGGAGTGTATGAGTAAGATGCAATTTCTTTTTCTCTTAACAGTTGCATCATTTCAGCATGAGCTGATGGATCTTTAAGGTATAATTTGCTTCTATAATTAGATTGGTTCTTAACTTTAAATTCAATGTTTTTTGATTTAAGTTGATCAACAAGTGATTTTACATTTACATTTTGAAGAAATATGGGAGGACAAAATGAATTCCTGGCTTTTAGCTTCTTTTGTGAATTATTCATTTTATTGTTAACATGATTTAAGTTTGAATTATTATCTACAACCCCCTCGGGTTCTAAATCTAAATCCCCTAATAACAAATACTTATTTGTACGATTCACATTATTATATTGTTTATCTAAATTTTTTAAATGAAAATTTGTTAAATCAACTTTTACATCACCTTCAAAAGTTCTTTTGAATTGTGAAATTGGAATTAGTTTCATACTCCATGTCGTTCTCTGAGTTGTCATCTTCATGAAAATTTTGAAGTTTTATATTTTATAGAATTTCTATTTTATTTTTTAATTCAACAGACTTTTCAGAAGGAGCAGATGCCGATTAAGAATGTAGTGACGAGTTTCCAAAAAAAGTATCATGCAAATCATTAGCTGAACTATAGGTTTGTACACTATTTGTTGATCTGTTTATGAGCTCATAACTGATTGTAAATGAGATTGATTTTTACTATTGACATCATTGACGTTTGTTGTTTTACGAATGGTTTCTTGGATACTGGATGAAGTTTCAATTGAAATCGCATTATTAATACCATTTTTATTTGTTGGTGGATTTCCATTTGCCTTTGAAGATTTTTTTTGCGAGTTGGACGTATTCCCCTTTGATTTTTTGCTTTTATTATTATTTCCATCCAATGCTGTTTGAACTGCACCTTTGAAGTTATCTGGGGGTCGACCTCCTGAATGGGATTCAGGCAGTTTAACATCCATTTCAAAGAAGTAAACACGAAAATTCCGAAAGATTGAAAGATTTTATACAATAAGAATATAAAAAGTTTTTTTTTTTTTTTTTGAAAATTCTTTTCAATTTATATTTTATATTTTGAAAATAATTATTTAAAAGCACGTCCGATGTGTTCAAATTCAAAATTCCTTCCTTTCATCACTGATTTTAATGAAGCTAACAACAAATGAACCGGGTTGTCACAATAACTGACATATTTTTCAGAGATAAAAAAAATAATGTTTGTGAAGGAAGTTTTGAGGAAAAATGGGTTTTAAAAATTTTTTCAATGTCACTCCTTATTTGTGTCTTATGCTATTCGCAAAATGAGGCCAGCATCTAACACACATCTCTTTTGGTTTTTGCCGCTACGGTAATGCACCGTTTCACCCTGCATTAAGTTCGAGGCCAATTCTCAGCATTTGAGATTTAGACCGGTGACACTTAGGAGTACTTCGTGAGCACCATTTTGAATAGATTGAGGAGATAAAAACGAATCGCTGCGGGCTGTGAAGGCCATTCTGGAAATGGACTTTCGAGAACAACATAAAATGTTTCCATAAGTTTTCATTGTATTGGTGGGAGATTATATTGCAGGTGATAAAATCAATTTTAAGTTCTTGTCTTTTCTAAAAACTTATTTTTTAGGCCACGTAAATGTGTTTGGATAAAAATGTAAGTGTAAGAAAAATTTTTACTGCATAACAAATGTTACCAACATTTATAACGAAGAAAATACGATTCAGTTCAGAACATTTGTTTGTTTTCTATATTTTAAGCCATATTAGTGGTAGTGGTATGTGAGTGTATTTCTTTAAACAGGATTTACTTTCCTTTGCCGTAATATCACTCCTTTTTGTTCTTTTGCTCTCTCTCTCTATCCGACTGCCTTTACTAAATGTTGATGCCCTAAAATAGAAATAATTTAAATATATATATATATATATATATATATATAGTATATGAAATTCTCAAGAAAATATTTTCTACTTTTGCTACATTTCAACGAATATGTAATCACGGCAGCTGCTGTTACTACACACACACACACACATACTTACATTTACAATCATTGTATTATATATAGATTCCTATATTTTATTGTAATTTATCTTAAACGTAATCATTTCATGGTGTATAGCACCAGTATCTGAGTATAAATGTTCCTGTTATTTATTCCGCCTTTGCTTACGACACACGTGCTGCTAGAGACATTTCCATATGATTGTATGCTTCACCACAAATATGGCAACTCTTGTGGTATTGCATACAAATATGGAATTGCCCATATTATCACATCATTACACGCTCTATGTTCTTGGCATAAATAAATTTTAGTTTATCATTAAAATCCAAAAAATATAAAAATAAAGTAAAACTCAAAGATTGGTGTTAATACAATTGTGTGTCTTGCCTTAACTATGCATATGTATACATATATAGTATTGTTGGTCCATTGGAAGGGTTGACTTATCATCTTGTTTTTTACACTTTATTAACTAGATATTTTTCACGCTACATAAGGTAATAGTTGTAGATTATCTTTCTGGTTTAAGTAAAATTTTGATTTCTGTGGTAAAGAGCGATATAAAAATATCATCTAAAATAGCAAGAGCCCTGCTATTACTTCTCAAATCTGACAGTTAAGATGTCATATATTGATTGGTGGGTTTAGGTGTCAGTTTAATTTTCGTGAATCATCAAGTAGCGTTCAGTGAATATGTTTTAAAAATAACACTACTCGAGCGGGAAGTAATGACGATAGTAATCTACTCGATTTGAAAGATTAATATAGCGGATGGGATCATCTAATTAAAGTCGATATCCGAGATAATTCTACAATAGCAAGCGCTATAACATATTGTCTTATGTACTCCTCGGCTACAAGAGCTACGGTAAAACTTATTTTGATAAAGTCTAAATCTTGCTGCGAGTTCTTCGATCAACCTTTCACCCGTTAACACAGGCTACAGATATTTCTTCCTCTCCCTCTAAGGCATAATTTCGTACGTCTAAGGTTATTTTTAGTTCCTACTTCTTGCTTCAGTTCCTACTTCAATTTTTTCTAACGGCTTTTTAACTGACACGGTAGAAGAAAATTTAACATCAGAATGTGTCCTATGATAATTGATCCATACTAGAATAATCACAAACAACTACTTTATTTCGATAGTTCCTTCTTGCACAGACCTATGGTAAACGGAGATGCAACGCAAAAGTTAAGAATACCGTGAAAGTTAAGCAGTACCGCCTGCATGACACTGCTCACTGCACAATTAATTTATTTATACGTTACATGTGCTCAAAACAGAGATTTTTTATGGGTTTCGTATTACTTGAATGCGTTGATCAAATCTCGGGAATAACTTTAGACTTTTCTGCAGTGTGACCTTTAATATCTGTATCATTCATGAAAAAATTAAAACAGATTTTAATCTGAGAAAAAGTAACAAATCGTAGGTTTCTTGGGATTTACGATAAAGATGGTTTGACTGATATATAAATCTACATTTTTGTCAGGTAGATCTTTTGTGGACCCTCTGGTAGATATAAATATTTCAGTAGAAGTTGTGTCCTTAGTAGGTCTTATGAGTATAATCGTGGGACGATTTATAACAGAACTAAGATCTCACTCGTATATTTTTAAGGGGTAAAACTGTGAATTAATTAAACCCTCTACTTATGGTTTTACTTTTTAAATTTTGAGCGGTAGGTTTTCAATTTCAAAACTGAAGTCATGTTATATAAGGACTTGGAGGGGCTGATATAATAATGATAAAAGTTACAGGTGATGACTTTTGGAAAGAATTTTATAATTTGCGCATCAACTATGGAAGACTAGTGTAGACAATACTAAGATCCCAGTACATACTATCGGGTTTATAGCTTAATTCGTGCGGTTTTGTTTTTTCAAAATTTGAACGTTTACTAAAAAAAAAATCATGTACAATAGTATTACTCAAAGTATTTCCCTTCTGAAGCTATAACTATTTCCCATCTCTCTGGCAATTTGTCGATTCCGTCCACTGTATTTAAAATAGTTCTTAACCGGAAGAGCAACATGGTGCCGAGCGTTGTCATTATTATCTCGTGGCTGGTCGCATATTCCGGGCGTATTTTGGCTATTTCTCTCTTCAAATGGATTCATTGTATTCGGTAGCGTTCTCCATTGATGGTTTTACCCAATTTAAGCAGCTCATAAGACAGCACACTCTTCTGATCCCACCAAATATAGAGCATTACCTTCGCGCCATGGATATTTAGCTCTGCCGTTGATTTGGCTGGTTGGCCGTTTTTCACATATGATTTTTTGCACATGCGGTTGTCGTGGTAGAGACATTTTTCATTATCAGTAACAATCCAATGCGAAAATGACTTCTTTGTGGCGTTCTGGCAGCATCTCGGACATGTAAAACCGCATTTCAACGTCTCTCGGCTTGAGTTCATGCGGAACCCAATTTCCTTATATCCGGCTACTTTTAAACATTTTGAAACGGCTGCTTGAGTGACTACCAAAGATTCTGCGAGCTCTTCTTTTATTTGGCAACAATCTTTATCGCGTAGAGGTTCCAGTTCTTCATCTTCTAACTTTTTTGGCTACCCAGGACGGTCTTCGTCTTCCAAGCCAAAATCACCACTTTTAAATCGTGCAAACCACTGTTGGCACGTTCGCTCAGCAAGAGCATGTGCACCATAAACTTCCACCAAAATGCACAATGACAGTAGCTTTCCAACGCATGTTCGGAATATTGGAGCGATGAAAAAATAATCAAGTTACACCATCTGTTAGCAAACCGCACGAATTAAGTTATATACCGAATAATAATTCGAAGATGGAATAAGAGAATTCGGGTGTCTCCTAGACTAATCGACAAAATGCTTTTAAAGTCGAGAGTCACATCTAACTACATATCAAAGAAATTATATACTGCTCCAGGATATGTGTCCATAAATAATTGATATTTTTGTAGACAATGTGCTACTCTCGGAGTTTGGGATCAAAAAATATGAGCAGAATTGTGCAGTGGAATGTATTGATAGTGGTTCAGGAAATAGTGGATGACAGAAAATGAGCTGGTCTAATCTGAATTGCTGAATATAGTTGAAGAATCAAATGATTCTAATTTGAAAGCAAGATGTGCCAAATCCCATAACCCTTACCAGAACTAAATGGAAGTAAGATACCTCTTTGAATTGGAAAGGGAAAAATCAGCTTACTAAGAGGCATACTTCTTGGACACTGTGTATAAGGGTGGATGACCGAATGCGTAGTTAGCCTAGAAGCGAACTTCTGAACGAGCTGTATGTATGCAGTTATTGCAGCGTCGACTGTGTTAATACCCATAACTAACGGAAGGGCTCCTGATATTTTTTGACAATCTGTGCTAATTAGTAGTAGTTCCAATAAGCGTGGTGGACAATCGCCATTCTCTTATATTTGCTTATTCTTATATTTCCTTTTTTTTTCTCTCTATCGGAATAATGGGTACCACAATGGCCCGTTTGGCCTCCGAATGAACTCTGTTTCGAGCGGTTAGCACATCAAACTTACTTAAAAATGGAAACTCCATTATATATTTTAATACAGCATATCCGTTCAAAGCATTATCTTTATATTTTTCTAACATATCCTGTCGAACTTTGTTTCGCTTACATTCACGAATTGTTTTTTGCATGGATTTTAATTATTGCCTTTATTTAAGCAACGCTATATGACAACGACAATAATATTTTGTATCTACATATTTAATTATACCCTATACCACTATGTGGTTTGGGTATAATGACTTTGTGCTGCTGTTTATAACAACCAAAAATATTTGACCTATACCCATCGTTTATTACACCGATCGAATCAGAATCACTATCTGATTCGATTTAACGATGTCCGTCCGTCCGTCTGTGTGTCCATGTAAACCTTGTAATCAAACTGTAGGTCGCAAATATGAATATATTTTGATGAAGTTTGGTCTATAAGCTTTCATCGGTCATGGGATGAACGGTATTGAAATTGGTGAGAATGGGTCAATGTTCAGACCTAGCCCCCATACAAATGACCCCTATAAAATCGACATAAATTGCCACAAGATCCAAATTGTCGTATAGATCTTAGTCAAATTGGGTTTGTATGTGTTTATTAAATTCATTAATGAATAGTCCAAAAACGGACCCTATGGGACGACTCTTGGTCATAGGCCCCATACAGAGCTGCTTCCCGATATTCACTTAAATCTATCAAAAAACACAAATATTGCACTGATTCATCTCAAATTTTGTTTGTATATATTTTCGCAAAATACAAGAGAGTTTACCAACCACGGACAGGATCGGTCCATTTTTGGACCTAGTCCCCATATAGACATAGCATCCGATATGAACTTTTTCATATCTGCAGCCAAAAAAATTAATAAAAATGCCACTCAAATTTGGTTTATGCTTATTTTCTATGTCCAGTTAGTTGGGCCTATGAGATAGGGTCTCTAAAGGCATGGTATAGGGTATCGTATAGTCGGTCTAGACCGACTATAATTTTCTTACTTGTTTTATATATTCAATTTGTATGGGCAGTACTATGTCCATTAGCGTCATCGCGCCTATTTTTTTCTTTTCTACTTAAAATACAGTTTTCACTATAGCGATCCACATACAACTTTGAAAGGTACGTACCACGTGCACTGCTACGATTCGACTACTTAGATTAATAACAAATGTACTAGCACAAAGCTTCAAGCCTCCACATAGCAGATATTTGGTTATAGCTGCAAGAATTTTGACACAGTTAACCATAAAATATGAGCTAAGGTCCGTCTGTCGGATCTCAACATTAACAAGTCTGCAAAACCGGATGGTATACGCTAGCCAGACCATTGGCCAACCTTTTCAGCCTTTCTATCGTGCGGGAGTCTTTACCTCTTGCTGGAAGGTTGCCAATGGCCAACCAATCCCTAAAAAGGGTGCGGTTAATAACCCTGAAAGGTGATGGAGAGCATGATCAATTTCCATCTTGTGAACTACCTAGAGGCCAACTCACTTCTTAATGATCGACAGTATGGCTTCCGCAGAACCCCTCCACTTTCTGAGCGCTGGAGTCGATCCGTTCGCAATTTTGGCAAAAGTAAAGTGGTTGCTCTGAATATTTCCAAGGCATTCAATCATGTGTTGTACAGTGCATTGATATCAAAGCTCATTGCAATTGGGGTCGGTAATGACTTCTCTCGCTTTATATCGAGTTTCCTCAGAGACCTAACAATACGTGTTCTTATTCATGGGGTCTCATCTAACGAGTTTCAGCTTAATTCAGGGGTACCCCAAGGTTCCGTTCTCTCTCCTTCTCTTTTCCGTGACCTTTTTGCTCAAACTTTTAATTCTATATACAATTCTATATACGGTGCAAAAGTTACTTCACTCCTTCTGATCTCCTTAAAATCTATACCACTTACATCCGATTGAAAATGGAATACAACTCCCATATATGGGCAGTAGCTTCGAAGTGTATTTTGGAGCTATTGGATCGTGTGCAAAGGACGCTCATCAATAACAGTAGGGTATCCAACTCTATTGACTCATTGGAACATCGTCAGAATGTGGGTTGTGTAGCACTGTTCCATAGATGCTACCATGGGAAATGTTCTGAGATTAGCGAACTTATTCCAAGTGCCCGAGTTTCGGTTCCCTCTTCTCTAGTAGATCACATACGTTAGTAGTCTATTGTCCAGTTGACCGCACAACACATTACAGAGGGAATTCGTTTATCAGTCGAACTAGCCATACGTGGTCCGCACAGGTCGTTCCTGACAGTTATAATGTAATAAAATTTAAATCAAATATCCACAAACACTACTCCCTCTCTCCTAGTGCCCATAACCAATTTTCCTGAAATCAACAGAACGCACTGTATTTGTAGGGGGCATCTTCTGAGTGTTGATTAACAAAAAAAAAATTTATAAAATAATTGGAGAAGGCTTAAATATTCGTCATAATCTGTGGCAGTCTGGTATTGCTTTTGGAGCCTCTACGTCCAATAGCCGAGGAATGACGTACGAAAATGTAAATATACTCAGATAAAATTTCATATAAAAAACTAAAAATACTGAAGTATGCTTATAAGTAAGGGAACAAGTGCATATCCATACACATTTTTGATTAACTTTTACTTTGGTTGTGTTTGTTTTGTACACGCGAACTACAACAAGCAGTAAAAATGTGTATGTATCGCTAATAAACCATCAAACAAAAAATTGTACATTTATACTGATTGCATTAAAAAATGGCTTTCAATTAAAAAGGCATTAAAAAATACCAAAATTTTTTTTATTATGATCTTATTACTGAGATTTGAAGTCATTTTTCAGACATTTTGCAATTAATACTAAAGGGTCCGCCAAATAACTTTTTTTTCTTAAAAGTGCTATAAAAAAAAACTACTGAATATTAGCTCAAATTTCTTTTTTTATTTGAAAGCACAATCCTTCCGGTTAATAATGGAAAATAATTTCATTCAAATAGCTGCCTCGGCTGGCCATGCAGTAGCCTACACGATCGGTCCAATTTTTAAGCACATTATCGATTGTGTGCAGCAGTATTTCACCAATGGCTTCACGAATATTGTCCTTTAAAGCGTCAATTGTCTCTGGCTTGTGGGCGTAACACTTAGCTTTGAGGGCACCCCACAAATAATAGTTCAACGGTGTCAAATCGCAGCTCCGACGTGGCCAAACGACATCAGCTCTTCGGCTGATAATGCGATCTTCAAAAAGAGGGCGTAAAACATCGAGTGTAGCTTCGGCTGTGTGGCACGTAGCGCCGTCCTGTTGAAACCAAATGTTGCCAATATCCTCCTCTTCAATTTTTGTGAACAAAAATTCGTTCAACATGGCCCGATAACGATCGCCATTGACTTTAACGGCCACTCCTTGCTCATTTTCGAAGAAAAATGACCCAGTTATGCCTCTGGACCAAAATCCGCACCAAACAGTAACTCGTTTTGGGTGTATCGGCTTTTCAATGTATGCGTGCGGGTTTTCTGTGCCCCAAATGCGATAATTTTTCTTGTTTACATACCCGCCAAGATCAAAATGAGCTTCATCTGAAAAGATGATTTTTTTTGGCAAAATCGGCATCTTCTGTAAGTCGATCGCAGGCCCACATAGCGAAGCGAAAACGCATTGGATGGTCAGTTGGCTTCAACTCCTGAACCAATTGGACTTTTTATGGCGTCATACCAAGGTCTTTATTCAAAATTCGTCTCAATGATGCCTCCGAAATGTTCAATTCTTGAGAACGACGGTGAATTGATGTTGATGGCGCTTCACGCACACTTTCTGCCACAGCAGCAATATTCTCGGGTGTACGCACTGTTTTTGGCTTTTCACGCTTTGGTTTATCGATGAGGATGTCAGTTTCTTTCACTTTTTTCACAAGATAACGAACATACGGAGCTGACGGTGCTTCTCTTCTTCCAAAATCCGTACGCAATTTTCGCACACATTCTGCAACATTACCATGAATTTCAAAGTAATGTCGCAATATTTCCCAGCGTTGTTCAAGCGTGTACACAACCATATTCGTTCAGCGGAAGGATAAAACTAATTATCTGTCAAATCAGACATGAGCTAAGTGTTACTATTTACGAAATAAGCACTAGTTGAAAAAAAAACGTTAGATGGCGGACACTTTATAATTAATATGCACATTTGTAATGGTGCATGGTAGAGGCGAAGAGAGCATATATGTATTTCAAAAATTCATGACTACACTGTATTCTTAATCGGACCGGTTTCTGGCATATCAGCCTTCATCAGCGATCTATTGAACATTGTGATAATTGTTATGTTATAATTGAATAGATTGTTGCTATATGAAATTTTTCTACTTAGGGCGGCCGTGAGGTTTAAACCTGAAACTTCACATACACTCGTACTTGAACTTTATGGTCAGCGCTTTAACACACTCACCTAAAAGCAGGCCTACGAGCAGTGTGCTTAAGAATCAGTTTTCATACAGTTTTCATACAGCTGTATGGTATGAAAACTGATAATGTGAAATCTGGTTTAACAAATTTAGGCACATTTATTTGCCTCTTTTTGTTTGATCAAACAGCTGCCAAATAGTGGCAAATAAAAACAAGGAAAATATATTTGCCGTGCGGCCACACTTGATCAAATATTTGACTAAAAAAATTGTTTGATCAAATAGTCAAAAATTAAAAATATATTTGATCAAAAATTTTCAAATGGTGATAGCTTTGAAAGTTTACTGTTATTTTATTATTAAATATTATTTTGAACTATAATTATAACTATAATTTACACAATTTTACTTACCGTTATATTTCTATGATATTTTTTTTGTTTGCAAAATAAGCAGCTGTTTATTTTAAGTAATGTAACAGTGTGGCCAATTCTGTGTTTTTAAAATGATAAATACGCTAAAGTTAAAAAAAATGTGGGTTTAGTGGAGCTTAGGGGCAATGCCCCGATCAGTTTCAAATTTTCACCACTTATTAAATATTTTATTGCGGCTCTAGAAAAAAATTTTTTCTTTCGGCGGTCGAGCCTATTTTCCGAGTTATGGACTTCCAAAGTTTTGACATTGACTTGTATATAACTTTGTTACTTAGTATCGGATTTCAGCACTATGTATATCATTTAAAAGCTTACCTGAGTCGCTTTTATACGGTATTTTTAAATTTGAAATTCATGAACCTGTTAGGAACCTATTTAAAATTTTGTATTTTTGTAATAGAGTTTTTTTCTTAAATAAAGAATTATCTCGTAAGTAGACATATAGCATGTGTACTTTTACATAAACTGAATAAAATCTGGGTTCACTGGCTTTATTTCGATGCATGTTTTGACCTCTTAACCCTTTTATGACCGGATATATATCGTTATTTGTAAGGTAGTTCAATAGAAAATCAAGTATCTTAAAGTCGAAGATGAAATCCCTAATATATCAGACCATTAATTTGGTAAGAGGTCAAAGTATGCATTAAAATGCCGCTAATGGATCCAGCTTTCATTCAGTTGCAAATACCAACATTATATAGGTCATTTTATGAGAAAATTCCACGTTTTCCCCAAACATCTTTAAAAAATCCAAATAGGTTCACAACGGGTTAATAGATATCGGATTTTGAAATATCAAATAAAAGGCATTCAAGTAAGCTTTCAAATGATATATATTTATATTGCTGAAATCCGATACTAAATAACAAAGTGATATACAAGTCAATGTCAAAATTTTGGAGGTCCATAGCTCGGAAAATAGGCTCGACCGCCGAAAAAAATATTTTCCTAGAATCTAAACTCCATTTGTTTCACAAATTTAATATTATACTTTTACAACTTCAAAACAATTTTAAGATTACACATTTTTTTTTTTTTTTTTGTTTTAAAGTCAATTTTTAATGAATATTAACAAGTTGCACAACAGATACTTTTAAAAGCAAAAAGCTTTTTTTTAAGAAATAACTGAATTAAGTTTTAAAAGTTGACATCACTGCTTAAACAACTGTTGTTTGCAACTGTTTGCTTTTACAAATGTTTTGTAAGCTCAAATAATTATTTGCCCAAAATAGAGGAAAATATTTGGTCGTAAGTGGTCACATTAGGCAAATATTTGGATGGGTCAGAAGCTATAAGGCCTAACTCCACAAAATAAAAAGTAAAGAAAATTAGTAATGTTTGAAAAATTGATTTCCAAAATTTGTGAAACTGATAAATGGTAAAAAAGTGGTTGTAGTCACTCCTCATAAATCAAATTATCTCTTAAAGTTTAAATTTCTGAAATAAAAATGCTTTTCAATAAGTTTCCTGAACATTACATCCAATTTTATTTAATTCGTTTAGTCACTGAAAAATTTATTTTTATTTACAAGAAAATTCATATAAAATAATAGTGTAATACATTTTTTTAAGTAAAAATAAAAAAAAAAAAAAATTAAAGCAAAATTCATTTAAAAATAAACATAGTAATATTTTTAAGGTTTTCTAAGTAATGTAAAGTTTAATCATCATATAGATTATCGTCACAACCAGATGCATCCGACGTGCTGTAATTTCTATTAGGTGTCTTCAATGTTTTGTAGTATTCATGTTTGATAGGTAGTATAAATTTTAATAGATCCAGCATGTCCTTTTTCTTTTCTTTTGTGATGTTCTCCCAGAAGGGTACAGTAGATGTTGCTCCATGTTTTTTAATTGCACCGGTTTACCAACTCCAGTTTTGTTGATTTTCGTTGAAATTGTATGCTGTTGTTTGCATCTTTCTAATTTACTCCATTTTATCTTCAGCCAGTTGATTGGTATTCCTGAATTCGGTTTTTTTCTTCTAGTGATGGATTTTCTAAAGGTTTTGTGGATGTAAAGTCTTTATGACTCATTTTGATGACATTAAATGGGGTTTTCTTCTTGCTAATTTTGATAATTTCATACCAATCATCAGGACAAAAAATATTTTGGTGTTTCTTTGCACATGATACTATAATAACGAAATCTGAATCATTTGGTAAGTAACTGTGTCCACTTTGCAAAAACTTGTGCTCAATTGAATCCGCATTTATCTCATCACTTTGAACAAGTTTCAATAAGCTTTGAGCAGTTTTGATATTCCTATTCTGTGCTGTACAAGCATCAGAGTATATTATTATTTTTTTTTTATGATTATTGGCATGGGTTTTAATAAATCTAGGTAAACAAGAAGATATTTCTTGGGATCCACGCGAACCTTCAGTCTCCGGCCAAACATATATGCATCTTACATCATTATTAAAATCATGACAACCAAAATTGTAGACATATAAATTTCTTTTATAATATGCCACAGAGGTAGATAACTTAGGAAAGGCTAAAGCTTTTTCCAAATCGAAGGCAAAAACATAAATTTCTTCGGACGCATTTGCTCTATCTATGGCCATATTATTGCGTGCAAGTTCCGCATTCGCTAAATGTACATCTTTTTCAATTTCAGCCTTTTGCTTTTCTACATTTTTTGTATTTTGAATTTTTATTTGCCCATCACAAATTTGAGATGCATCTCTAGCAGGTTGTTTAAAATGTAAATTAAA
Source organism: Cordilura impudica (assembly GCA_963682025.1). Taxonomy (NCBI): domain Eukaryota; kingdom Metazoa; phylum Arthropoda; class Insecta; order Diptera; family Scathophagidae; genus Cordilura; species Cordilura impudica. The sequence goes on along the minus strand of OY821519.1, from coordinate 31,679,333 downwards.
TTTAGTTCAAAATATATTGTAGTAATATTTTTCCTTAACCGGTACCAATTTCTCTTTATTACAGTGTACAACATAGAGTTCATACATGATTTTAATGGTTAGATCTTGATTCAAATATCGTCTTGTAGGATTATGTATTCGGGTATAGTGGCTGGAATAGTTTGGAAACGACTTTATATAATTAACGACATTTGTGTCATCAATTTTATTACTTGGTATGTGCTTTCCTCGATGATCGTGCAGTAAATGAACATACTCAATCGAAGAACGTCTCTCTATTCGATGGTCGCATATCTGGTATGTTTCTTTAAAATATTTTTTGCAGACGCGAATGTCTTGGCTGTCATTTCGAATATAAAATGTTTTCGAAAGGAGCCTTGGAGTTTTTGAATTATCTTGAGAACGACATCTTTTTACTGGTGAAGTTTTGATCGAGCCACATATATAAATATTTTGGTTTTCGCTACTGCTTAGTTTGTAAAATGAGTTCATTATATTTTTTCCAAAACTAGCACTAATCGTTTGATTGCAATTGAGTCGACAAAAACATTGTATATTTTGAAATAGTTTCGCCGTCGTTATGTGTCCATTCGAATTAGTGTATTGCACACCTCGTAATATATTCTGTTTCATTATATTTCGTTTCCATTTTTTGGATCTCGAGTCCTTTTCCTTCCAACTGTTGAATGATTTTCTTCAGTGGGTTCAATTGAATTGCTATCAATACTAAAAATTTTCCTTGGACTATAATGATGATCTGTTGAAAAATCAGTATCTGAGTCCAAATAATACCAAAAAACACTTATATTATTTTTATATTATATAAATTTATATTTTTTATCACTTATATAATATAATATTTTTTTAAAAACACTTATATTTTTTTTTATGTTATGACATTTAAATGAACTTTGATGTTTAGCTTTTCATCAACCGAGTTGGAATTTTTTATATATTCTAATTTCTCAACTAACGGAATTCTTGACATTTACTCACTCAATTTTTTGTTGTTGTTGTTTTAGCTTAACTAATGTGACTTAAAAAGTATATGTAATGTGAAAATACGAACTAATTAGAAAGACAAAAAAAAAAAAATGAGTGTGGAGGGTACTCCCGGAAAACACATGTGTTGGTTAATTTTACAAAATAAAAAAAAAAAAAATGCGAAGTTTCGCTTGAGTAAACCAATGCGTTTAATTAAAGTGGAGTTAATTGTAATAGCTTCTGAAAAAATTCAATAAAATTCAAAACCTATATCAATTCTTGATGTATTTTAATGAAATTTTTTTAAATAATAAAAGAACAAAATAATTTTCAAAGAGTTCACAACTAATTAGTAATATATCACAATTGAGAAATTTTCGAAAAGTGGAGTTAGGCCTTATAGCTTCTGACCCATCCATTTGTTAGCAGGCAAATAATTTTGTTTGCCTCAAATCAGCTGTTTTGCTGTTTGACGGCAAATAATATTTTGTGGTCAGACTGAGGCAAACAAATATTTGCCATTTTTAGTCAAATATTTGCCTAATGTGACCGTACCCTTAGTCTTGTTGTGAAGGAAATCATTAAGTAAATAAATTAAAAAATAAAGCTGATTCCCGATCTTCACTTATGTATATCTATCAAAAAAACATAAATATTGCATAACGCCTTTTTTAATATGAACTTTTAATATGAACTTTTTCATATCTCCACGTCACAAATTAATAACAAAAGCACTAAAATTTGGTTTACGCTTATTTTTAAATATCCAGCAATTGCTTCAACAAAGTTGGATCCAAGAACCTTCCTCGAAACGCATGGTATAGACAGATTAAAATTTTGCTTGCTTCTTCATTATGTTTGCTTTATCTTTTGTTGTAAATTCGTAATGGTATTTTCTACACCTTTGAAATTCTGAAAGATCATGCAAATGATGGTAGATTGTCGATTTTTATCAAATAACGAAAATTGAATATCATGTCACTTCACTATTTTCGCGGTCATGGCTTGGCGTATTTAAAAGGTATTGAGAATTAAGTATTTAAAATTTTTTGCTTATTCTATACTTTAAAGTAACTGCTCGATTATTGCGCAGTTGTATCATTTAGTTCTATCGTATATTATAGCCTATCAAAATATTGTTGGGTTAATATATAAACTATTCTCAAAACTTTTTCTTTTCATACCTCTAGAAGTCATTAAAATTTACCTGAGCTTAATAGTATTCAATTCGCCAAAAATCTAGCTTTCAATTCTTAAAGATCGAGGCTAAAGGTCTTTAAAAATTTAGTTGGATATTGGAATTATTAAAATTGACTTTTTGACGCGCCCAACAATATAAATAGTAATAATAAGTTATTAAATGATCTTAATTGCTTTTGATCTCAAACGATTTATGTGATGTTTACTTCCGATCAGCGTCATTATAGGGTCTCATCTAAAGTCAGCCTTAATCAACGCTTAATGTGTTTTACATATGCCTGCTGGCAGTCGTTGTTGTTGCGAATATGTTAAGCCGTTGTTTATTGCATTTTAATATTATGCATTGAATTTGCCTAGTCGTAGAGCAATATAAGGTGCTACATGTAAATAATTAATAGCATTATAAGATGCACTCACGAAATCCTATAACAAATATTTTCAGTTGTCGTTGCAATAATTCAGCCTGACGACGACGACGACGACAAAAGCAACTTCAAAACAAACTAAAACATAAAACGTACTGAATGTACCAAAATCTATATAACGAGTAAGTCGGAACGAAAACATATTTGTGTAATAATGCTAAGTACATTATTTTACAGCAAACATCATCTGCAATATATAGTTAAGCATAGATTTATGTATAGATGGTCTGTACCAAATTCGCTAAGACTGCGATAATCTTTGGAATTGAATTTAAGTTCTGAGTTACTCGCGTAACTCAAAATTCGTGAGATTTATTTTAAAAATGATTGAAAGTTAAGGAAGCATTTTAAAGGAATTTCATAGGTTCTCTAGGGTCACATAGAGACTCAAGCTGCTGGTGACTTTTTTCATTAATTAGCTTGCCTGGTCTCTGCAAATATGTCAAGCAATTAGTTCGAATTTAATTTTCTTTTTTACCATTTCTAATTTTTAATAGAGCCATAGATCGTCTTACCCCTTTCGGTACAGTTGCACAGCTAAAGTTATTCATATCCTTGCATACGTTGGCTCATACTTTACCCATATTTATTATATTATATATTCCGTTTTCACTCAATGTTGGAGTTAAGCATAGCCGTAGTTTATATTTAAACATGGTCATATTCAAAAACAACAATTAAACAAAATGAGAAAATGAAAAAAACCAAACTAACAACATTACATAATGACGCATACATACTTTAGTTGCTTAAAGTTAAAATGTAAATTTTGTGGCTTTTTCACAGAGTTGAATACACAAACTCAAACATGTATTTGAATATACCAACATACATTTATATGGAAATATAACATCGTTTTAACGCACCTTTAGGTTGGTAACAATCATTAAAGTTTCTTATTTTGCACCTTCAAAATTGCCATCGAGGTTTATTTTAGACAAACTACAATGGGCCAGACTTCATGTGAAATGATACCAAATATACGTTCTGCAATTGTTTTGAAGATACGAGAGATAAATTAATTGTTAATTTCAATTATTCAATGAAATTGATAATATTTCTGGATACGTTTGATAAATAAGAGCGTGAGTTGTTAATGCTTCGAAAAATTCAATGATAAGAAACATTGCCGAAACAAAAAAATGATAAAGAATGACTAGACTAGACATGGTTAAATAAAAATATACAAGCCCTGATAATGAATACAAATAATTTAGTTGAGAAGAAGCGGAAAGAAAGAAAACTAGCAGATTCCAGCCCCCGAAATTCCAGTGCAAATTCTAGGAAATTTTATTTTTCCATTATATAAAGACTCCAAAATTATGCTAATCAATTATAGCCAATTCACAAATCAAAAAAAAAAAAAAAAAAAAAAACAAACTCATTTTTATTACAAACACATTAACAAATTTAATAAACAGACACATAGCATTGTATAATTTTATGTGTGTGTTATTAGCAACTTTAAACTAAATTTAAAAATCTGTAAATCTGCAAAGCGGCTAAAAAGGAATACCTTTCAAATAATATATGTTTGGTCTAAATCGGGATAAAATGGTAGAACAAAACATCAGTCACAAGATATCGCCTAGCCTACTAATATTATAGATACGCAATGTAATTAAAAAAGCTGTCATTTACTGGGGTGTTATAAATTCAAAGTCAGGGTGGAAGTACCATTCTAGTATAGTTAAACTTCCAAAGGATTTGGAGTTTTCAGGTCAAACCTTTTTTCACGATCTTTTATATTTTTTCAGAAACATTTTAGCTAATTTTAATTTTAATTAATATACGAGCAGTAACCCGGTGCGCTTTGCTACACCCATCGTAACGAAAAACAAACTGGAAATATATTTTAAAGATTTTTGTTTTTGCGATTTTAGATTTTGGGTGATTTTTGATTTTGGCGATTTTTGACTTTGGCGATAATTATTTTTATCTTTGATTTTGGAGTGTTTTGTTTTTTTCGCGATTTTTGTTGTCCGCTATTTTCGCTTTTGGAAATTTTTAATTAAGGCGATTTTTGTTATTCGCGATTCTCGGTTTTCGCGATTTTTGATTTGGCGGATTCCTTTTGCTATTTTAAATTGGCAATTTTTGTTTCTTGCGATTTTTGATTTTGACGATTTCTGGTTTTAGCTATTTTTGAATTTGCTATTTTTTGCTTTCGTGATATTTCTTTTTTGTGATTTTTAATGTCGACGATTTTTTATTTTGTCAGTTTTTGTTATTCGCAAATTTCGGTTTTGGCGATTTTTTTATTTTATTGATTTTTTGTTTTTTGCGATTTACGGTTTTGGCGATTTTGGCCATTGACGATTTTTGATTTTTGTTATTCTTGGTTTTGGCGATTTTTGTTTTTTTATGATTTTTGATTTTGTTGGTTCCGCCTATATTTCCCACGACTACTCACGTTCGAAATTAATGCAGTTGCCAAAAGTTTCAAGACTGTCATTTTCATAGTACTCCATATTTTTGTATGGGAGGTGCCACGCCCACTGGTCCGATTCCGCCCATTTTTTTGGCAACAACCAACATTATTAACTCATGAAATCCGACAAAGTTCCTAGGCTTTCACTATTAGAGTACTCAAGACATATGATATTAAATATTTAGTTTATATGGTGGGTGACACGCCCATTGGTCCCGTCAATTTTTTCACGACTCTTGAAATTAGTTTAATATGTATATGTACATGGCTTAAGAGTTCTTGCTATCGCAGTACTCCATATATTATATGTTAAAAATTCACTTTATATGGGCGATGGCACACAATTTAAAAATTCAAAAAAAAATATATATACATATATATAGCTAATTTTTCTTTCCGGATAGGCAGTTACCTACCGTAAAAATGTCAAGACGATCGTTCAAGTGGTGTAGTCTCCTATAAACCACAAACAAACGTAGAAACAAAAAAAATAAAAGGACTATTTCACTCATAAATACATTAGGGATATAACTTTTTTTGACTAAAAATTTCCCAGGCACTACACTATAGGGAATATTGTGCTGATAATAAAAACTGATATCTTAGGTCAGCTTGAAACAAAAACCTTCCACACCGAAAGCGATTTCTAGAACCTTCCAAGATTTTGTTTATTATTTTTAAACAATTTTAAAACAACACAACAATATTAATGAAATAAAACTACAAAGTAGGCGTGACATGAAATAAATTTTAAGTTTAGTTTTCGTGTTGATTTGAGTAGCGGAAACAAATCTTGCACAATTTTCACAACTCGTTCCGCAATATGGTGCTGCGCTGCTGTCTATTAATTGCAGACGGATCTTGCTCCCAGTGCCGCAAAAAACAATATTTAAGCCTTCTTAAATGGGGTGAGGGAGTTTTTTAATGATGAAAAGTTATTTGTACGGAAACAGTGATCCGAAAACCATACATCATACCATGGACCACATATGAACTTACAGATAGGGAAAAGCTTATCTCTAGAATTTGGAAGAGGAATAAATGCCAAATATTGCTCTGGAGTTCCATCAGGCATAACCCATTGGTGGTAATGATTTGAAGTTAATTAATGGGAAACCTTCCATTTTCATTATAATATCTGCATGCTTTACCGAGCTCTGCATGCTTTACCGAGCTCACAGCATTTAATGTCCATACATTTAATAACTACATCGTTTTGATTAACGGTATTTTTCAGATGTGTGTAGTTATTTTGTAGCTTAGCAACAAAATCATAGTGAATCATAGATAGGAGATGATGTTTTTCCATCTAAAATTTCATTCAAGACATATCTTAGTATCAAATCTAGGATGTGGTGCAGACACCAACATATTGCGTTGCTGGTAAACAATATTGACTCTAAGTAGTTTCTGAGTAACCTAACAAATTTTGTTTGCGTTATTTACGCTACTCATGTCACAAACTATCATTTTTATAGATTTCCATAAATCAAACCTATCCAACGTATCTTCGATGCCGATAAATATATATAGCGATTTTCCAATGTCAAGTGCAAGAACACCTAACTTTACTCCTATAATTCGTTTTTGAAAACTTTCTTAGTCGATTTAGCGATGTCCGTCCGTCCGTCTGTTTGTGCGTCCATTTAAACCTTGTATTCAAACTACAGGCCGATGAAATTTAGTCCATAAGCTTATATCGGCCATAGAATGAACACTGTTGAAATTGATGAAAATCGGTTCATATTCATGAACAAATGACTCTTATGACACCGACTTAAATTGGCATAATATCTAAATTATCATATAGATCTCGTTTAAATTGGGTTTGTGTATGTTTATTACATCCAATTATCAGTGGCCTAAAAATAAGAGCTATAGCACAATTCTTTGTCAAAGCCCCCTTACGAAGCTGATTCCCGATCTTCACTTAAATATATCGAAAAACAAAAATGCTGTACAGTTTTTTTGTCTCAAAGTTGGTATTTATGTATTTTTGCAAAAAGTAAGCGACCTTACCAAACATGGTAAGGATCGGTCCATTTTTCGACCTAGTCCCCATATAAATATAGCACCCGATATGAACTTTTTCATATTTGCAGCAAAAAAATTAATGACAATGCCACTCAAATTTGGTTTATGCTTATTTTCTATATTCAATTAGTTGGACCGAAGAGATAGGGTCTCTAAACCATGGTATAGGGTATCGTATAGTCGGTCTACTTGTTCATATTACTTACTTGTTCATATTTATAGTATGCTATTTACAGTAGTAAGTAGTTTTATTTAATTTCTAAATGGAAGATCAAGGACATGATGTCTTTGTAATCTTCTAACTTCATTTCTATCATCTAGTAAGGATATGGCTATGCACTTAATATTTGCAGGTAGCTTTTACTTAAATAATTCTTTCCGTTTTAACTTTTGGGATGTTAAAATCGAGATGTAGTGTATCATTCTTTACGAACCATGGTGCGCCAGCAATTATTCTTAAAGTTTTAGATTGATATCTTTAAAGGATTTCAACATTGGAGTTACCAGTAGCCCCCACAGTTGAATCCCGTACATCCACACCGGTTTTAATACAGTCTTATAGAAACTAATTTTATTTACCAAACTCAGTTCTGATTTTGGACCCAGAAGCCAAAACATTCTTTTAGATTTGTTGTCAACTTGCTCTCTTTTATTTTTTACATGATCTTTCCATGTTAATCTTCTGTCTAAACACATACCCAGATATTTCAATTTGTCTTTTTTTTGGAATTGGTAGCGCATTCAGTTTTATCTCAGGACAATTATCTCGTCTTAAAGAAAATGTGGCATGAGTCGATTTTTCTTCATTTACTTTGATGTTCCATATTGTTAACCACGTCTGTAATGTTGCAACTCTTATCCTATCAATGCAAGGCATATCCGACATGAAAATAGTATACAGTACTGGACCTATTGCGCTCCCCTGGGGTATACCGCCATCAATTTTATGTATGTTGGACATTTTATTATTCACTTTTACATAGAAACAACGGTATTTTAAGTAAGATTTTAGAAAAATATAGAATGGAGCTTGTAAATTATTCTTGAGTTTCCACAATAGTCCATTGTGCCAAACTCTGTCAAATGCTTGTTGTATATCAAGAAATACAGCTGAACAGTGTTTTTTACTTTCAAAGGCATTGGAAGTAACGTTTATAACTCGATGGCATTGCTCTGGAGTGCCATGTTTGTGTAATATAGTGAGTAGTCTTTGTAGAAAAAGTCTCTTAAATATTTTTGAAAAAATTACTAATAAACTAATAGGTCTATATGAACTGACTTTACTCTGGTTTGTTCGGTTTTGGGACCATTATTATTTCGGCACATTTCCACTGTGTAGGAAAATGATGTATTCTAATAATTGAATTGAAAATTAAGGTTAGGAAAACAACACCTTTTTTTGTTAATGATTTAGCTACTAATGCATCTAGTTTATCATAACCAGGAGCTTTCTTGTTATTTAATATATTTATTTCTGACTGAACCTCACTCGGTTTAAAATAAAATATTGGTAAATTCATTTGACATGCTGAATCTAAAAAAGTTATTCATTATAGTTTAACTTAAGTGGTTGGAATGTCTCCTCTAAGTGGTTAGAAAATACATTTCCTTATCAGTTCTACACCAGGAATTATTTGAGTCTTTTATTGGAATATTTCTCTTAACTGGTCTTTTCAAGAATTTAGTTGCTTTCCAGAGATTATATTCTTGATTCTATTTGGTTGATTTAGGTCAAGATTACGTAAATAATTGCCAATTTCTTTGTTCTTGTACTCGACCATGCGATACTTAAATTTCGTTTATCTGGTGGATGTCTGCTTTGTTGCCATATCCTTCTTAGTCTCCTCCTATTCCTAATCAAATCTCTTATTTATGCCGATGTATATACATTATTATCATTGAATGAAGGGAGTTGTTGTTGTTGTTGGAGTAGATAAAATAGCCGCTTCGTGAATAAGATTTGTGAACGTTTCTACCGTATTGTCCAATTCATCTCCAAATTTGATAGGGATGCGAACGTCAACATTTTTATCAATCCAATAGCCAAACGAGCTTAAATCAGTTTTTCAGTGATAAGATTTTTAAATAATTTAATTTACAAAATAATTTAAACCAATTATAATTGGTGTGTGATCTGAGCAGAGGTCATCTTCATTTTTTATATCCAACATATTTCGAGGTATTCCACTATAAACCGCAAAATCTAGTAGAACCGGTATTTTATTTTGTTTTATCATAAGTAAGCGTGTTAAATTCGGCTGTGCCGTCAACAATGAGAAACAAATTTAGCAGATTTTTTTTTTTAATTTATTAATTTATTTCATAATTATGTTGCCTCAGCGTCATACGACATTATAATGGCAAGATTTATTACAATGATATTTAAGATTAATAAGATTAATAATTAAAAAAATTTTAGGTTTTTTTTGTATAAATACATGCAATTATATTTTTGTTTCTTTAAAGATAGTAAGAGTATTTGCATCCCTCTGTTGATTTCACAAACGGTGAACTGCAACTTAATCTCATCAATAAACCATCCCTTCACATGCACACAAAAAAAAAAAAAAAAACAAAAGTAACAAGCAAACAAAAATGTGTGTGTATGCATCGTTGATTCATGTCTATACATATGTACGTGTTCTGTTACGTATAAAGATTTTTCACTATAGTTTTTATATGAAACTTTATAGCATTTTTTAGAGGTATCTCTACCATATCTTGGCACAATGACGAACGGTTTGCCCCATCTTCAATAACAATCCGCTCGAAATACTGACAAACAATACTATTCTAGCTTTACGCACGACAGACGGACATCGCTATTTCGACTCGAGTTGTTATAAGGATCTAAAATATATATTTCGATGTTTTACAAATGGCTTAACAAACTGATTTATGTATTGCATCCTCGCAGAGGTGTGGAGTGTACAAAAGGTGTACGAGAGGTATGGATGTTCCTTCACTGATGTTGCTAAAAAATCTGACTTTTTCGCATTTTTTAAAATTTAACACCATGCAAACGTTTTCTTATCTACTATGACTCCTTCTTTTGTTCAGTTTTATATGCGGATAAAGCATTGGTACATATTCTTGCTAAACTTGATAGGCACAGGAGCGTTAACAAAAATCTTACCACTTCTGAAAATTTCAATGAAAAAAAGAAATATGCTTTTAATATAGCATTTCGTGGACTTATCTTACTCGACCATAGAAAATTTAACTCCGGCCCAATGGTGCAGCACAATGTAGCCTTAGTAGATGTTTTTATTTTTTTTCTCGCTTTGTGGATGTTGTTTGATCAAGAGAACAACATTAAAAGGTGTTAATGCAAATGTAGTTGCATTAGCAATTAGTGTGTTGTCATCTAGTGGGAAAAAACATAAAATAATCGGGCTACCACAACAACCAACTACTACTAGAAACCAGTAACAACAGCAACAACATACACATTTTAATTTACAATTCAAAATTTTGTGCTAAGCAAAATGCGTGGTCAATGAAGGAGAAACGACTAATCAACAACAACAACAACAGCAGCAACAGTTTCTTAATATGGAGTGTGAAATTTGAAACTTTGCATAAAATTTGCATTGATTAGTTAAAGTAATGTATAAATTTCAAATAATTGCAAACAATTGTTATGCATGATTTGTAAAATTTTTTTCGTGACAAATTTTACATGAAAATTGACAGATACAAAAAAAAAAAAAAAAGAACTAGTGGAAGCGAGGAAGTTCAAAGGTGGGATAACGAAAATATGTAATTGAAGAGCTTAAAAATCTTTTTTACTTAATAAAGTTGTAAATTCATTGAGCATTCGGTTAAGAACCTACAGATAATCAATTTGTTTATGTTACTGTTCTTAGTCAACTACGTCTAAGAATATCGAAAGACACAAAAATTCAGATGCTAATTCGAACCCAGTTTTAATGCCAATTTAGTACAATGTAAATATGTCCAAAAGCTGGTGTAATTCTCCTTAGTATGAATTAAAGCATACAGGAGTATTAAATTCGACTGTGCCTAATCCTTGACAAGCTCACAATGTCCCTAAAACTCAATATTATAACCAATGTTGGGTAGGGTTGCCATTTTAATGCAGTTGCTTAACCTACAAGTTATTTTTTTAACGATCGAACTTCGGGACTTTCTTTCCCACCCCTGCCGACCGAGGGGGCATGTCCCCTTAATGTGGAGACCGCAAACACATCAGGGTGCGGACCCTGGCGGATTCAATACAAGATCTGGCAAGTAAATTGTATGGTCATAAATTAGCTACAGAACTATATCATCAAATTTAAATTTAGACAATAAAGAACAAAAAAAAATTAATTGAGGTATTTAATTATATCGCGCTTTACTTTCAACACATTACAATTATAATTAATTAAATTGTGAAACACATTAAAATCATGATAAATTTTGCGGAAAGATAAGTATTTAAAATAGTCCAAATGAAGCGAATTAAAATGTCTTGTGAACCTACAAGGTATGTTTAAATTTAAATTTGATAAAGAAACTCAAAGTTAACATCACCATACACAATGATGCATACAAAGGTAACTCCCAGCATGGGCCTCCTACTCTTAAGATTTGGGAGTCTGATAAGCCTTAGTATATTAGTATATGACGGTAAGTCATCATAACTCCAACCTAAACCACTTATGTAGACAGAATAGCAAAAACTTTTTCTACACAGACTCAATTGCATTGACATGAACCTGATAATATTAGTTCTATACTGTTGATGCATATTCCAATATTGGTCTTACAACTGCTGCATAAAGCTGTTTACTGCTTTTAACGAAACCAAGAGAAGACCACTACTATTCCATTTTTACAACACTCGTTAGAAATTATTCCCTTTCTGTGAAATACCATATTTTTACATTTCATAAGATTCAGTTTCATCAAGTCGCAAGATCATTTACGAATAGTAAAAACAATAACGGACCCAAATGACTGCCTTGGGGAACGCCAGAGGTAACACTTAACACTCAGATTCAATACTGCGAAACATGACTCTTTGAGTTCTAAATGTAAGATATGATTCAATCCACAAAATAATAGATTCATGTATGCCAATGAGTAAAATATTATGACCCATCCTATCAAGAGTACTTCGAAAAAATTACTGAATTCTAGAGGATTAGTAAATGTTGACCTTGATTTAAAAAAGCCATATTGAAATGAAGACGTAGTCTTTAGACTTTAGTTGGTATAAGAGATAATCGGTAACAAGTTACTCCATTAACTTTGGAATAACAATTAGCTTTGCTATTCCCATATAGTTAAGTTCATTCGCCCTTCCATTTAAGTTTATAGTTAATTGTTCTTCTTTTTGGTAAAGTATTTATTATAACTAGAAGATTCCAGCGCTGGAAACTCGAGTGCAAATTCTAGGCAGCTTTATTTTTGAACTTAGCCAATTCACAAACCAACACTTTTAAACTCTTTCTTTTAACACATACTCTCTATCTGTCTGTCTGTCTGCCATAGGTGGACCCCATTACCCCTTATTCGATTGATCTGAAACTGGGCTCATAGTCTTGTCGTGACAACAGATTAATTTTGGGGTAGTCACGCACAGTCACGCACAGTCACGCAGTGATCTAAATGTCATTTCCCCTCTTCCGATCGATCTCAACCTTGGTCCATACACTTGCTGTGAAAAAAAGATTAACTTTGACTTAGTCACGCGCAGTCACGCATAGTCACACACAGTCACGGAGTGGTTTAAAACTCATTTTCCCTTATCCAATCGATTTAAAACTTGGTTGATAGAGTTGCTGTGAAAAAGATTAACTTTGACATTGTCACGCACAGTCACGGAAAGATTAAAATCCCACTTCCTCTCATTCGATGGATCTGAAACTTTGTCCATAGACTTGTTGTGGCCAAAGATTAATTTTAAGATAGTTACACACATTCACGCACAGTCACGGAGATATTCAAAACTCATATGCATAAGGAAAGAAAGAGCTTTAATAAGAACTTTGTTTTTATGGGTTAGATTATTTAGGTTATAATTGACGAGCATCTTTTGAAAACATGACTATTCCACTTTTTGTGATTTCGCACAAATTGAGAAAATAGTTTTTTAGGTATGCCCCTATAGTAATAAAACAATTTGTGCGTAATATTAGGTTTTCATATAAATATTTATTTATTTATATTTTAAAAACAACACTTTCGTAGAACTCAATATTTCATAATGAATCAGATTTTACATTGTTAAGTTCTTTTATATAGTTTAAAAGTAACGGTAAGACCGGTTTGAAATAATGAAATAATAAAGATAACATTTAGATAAATTACAAAAACAATAATAATTAAAAAGAAAGTAATGGATAATATTGAATGAAAAGTATAAAGTGATAAACATTAAATAAAATATTAAACTAAACAAAATATGGAATAAGATAATAATGAATAAGGAATAATAATGTAGGAATAAAGGGAGCATTATTAGGGATATTCAATTATATATAACTCTATGTATTTAACCCGAAATTATCCTACATTATTATAGACTACAAGATTAGTCATTGCTTTGTACAGGATTAAAAAATTTAGCAGTAATATGGTTGGAATAAATGCAAGATTTGAAATGGAATAATCTTGTTTTGATGCAGCTGATTGGAATAATCATGTTTTGATCCAAACCACTTGTTTTGCTGAAACTAATTAGGTATCACATATCTTATGTTGACAGGGAAAAATAGTTGTATGTGTTTAATGTTTTCTGGTTATAGCTGTTGGAGCCAGAACAAAAGTACATGCACAGTATGTGAATTTTTATTCTGGCCGCCACAGCCATCACAAAACAACCTGATACAATTAATTCCCTCAAAATCATGAGTTTTTAAAAAATCTGGTTATTAAAAATATTAATTAACGGCCTAATCAGAGGTTCACAGATTGGGCGTGTTTACAAGAGTGTTGTGCAATCGTTCAAAAACAACAAGTAAGAAATTTATAGTCGGTCTAGACCGACTATACGATACCCTATGCCATGCTTTTAGAAACCCTATCTCTTAGGCCCAACTAACTGGACATTGAAAATAAGCAAAAACCAAATTTGAGTGGGATTTTTATTAATTTTTTTGGCTGCAGATATGAAAAAGTTCATATCGGATGCTATATCTATAAAGGGACTAGGTCCAAAAATGGACCGATCCTGATCATGTTTGGTAAAGTCTCTTGTATTTTGGAAATATATATACAAACAAAATTTGAGAAGAATCAGTGCAATATTTTTGTTTTTTAATAGATTTAAGTGAAGATCGGGAAGCAGCTCTATATGGGGTCAAAGGGATCATTTGTGGACTGCTCATTAGTGGATGTAATGAACGCATAAAAACCCAATTTGAGTAAGATCTATATGACAATTTGGATCTTATGGCAATTTATGTCGATTTCATATGGGTAATTTGTATGGGGGCTAGGTCTGAACATGGACCGATTCTCACCAATTTCAATAGCGTTTATCCCATGGCCATTAGAAGCTTATATACCAAATTTCATCAAAATATATTCATATTTGCGACCTGCAGTTTGATTACAAGCTTTACATGGACACACAGACGGACGGACGGACGGACGGACGGACATTGTTAAATCAACTCAGAAAGTGATTCTGATTCGATCGGTATAATTAAAGATGGGTCTAGGTCAAATATTTTTGGTTGTTACAAACAGCAGCACAAAGTCATTATACCCAAACCACATAGTGGTATAGGGTATAAAAATTGCAGCTTGCCGTATTAAAAAAAAAAAGAACATAAGTTCTGAGTTTAAAATGTAAGGATAAAACATGTTTTGTTTCAATTTAGACTAAAATGGTTAATTAACTTCTGGATTAATCATATTTTGTTCCAAAAATGTATATTTGAAATGGGTAATGCCATTTTGAAGTGGAATAATCTACTTTTGATAAATCATGCATTTTATTTATTTTTTTCCTGGTGTAATTGTAGAGATTTCCCAAAATTATATTTTCGCTGAGTTTTCAATTCAATGCTACCAAACAAAAAAAATATAAAACTTACTTGTGTCAAAAGTGGAATAATCATGTTTTGAAAAGATACTCCTCAATTATTGTGAATGAAGATAACAAACTCATTAACAAACACATTAACAAATTTAATACACACATAGCATTGTATAATTATACCCTATACCACTATGTGGTTTGGGTATAATGACTTTGTGCTGCTGTTTGTAACAACCAAAAATATTTGACCTAGACCCATCTTTAATTATACCGATCGAATCAGAATCACTTTCTGAGTTGATTTAACAATGTCCGTCCGTCCGTCCGTCCGTCTGTGTGTCCATGTAAAGTTTGTAATCAAACTGCAGGTCGCAAATCTGAATATATTTTGATGAAATTTGGTATATAAGCTTTTATCGGCCATGGGATGAACGCTATTGAAATTGGTGAGAATCGGTCCATGTTCAGACCTAGCCCCCATACAAATTACCCATATGAAATCGACATAAATTGCCTTAAGACCCAAATTGTCATATAGATCTTACTCAAATTGGGTTTGTATGCGTTCATTACATCCACTAATGGGTAGTCCAAAAATGATCCCTTTGGCCCCATATACAGCTGCTTCCCGATCTTCAGTTAAATCTATTAAAAAACAAAAATATTGCACTGATTCTTCTCAAATTTTGTTTGTACATATTTTGCAAAATACAAGAGACTTTACCAAACATGATCAGGATCGGTCCATTTTTGGACCTAGCCCCTTTATAGATATAGCATCCGATATGAACTTTTTTATACCTGCAGCCAAAAAAAATAATAAAAATCCCACTCAAATTTGGTTTTTGCTTATTTTCTATGTCCAGTTAGTTGGGCCTAAGAGATAGGGTTTCTAAACGCATGGTATAGGGTATCGTATAGTCGGTCTAGACCGACTATAATTTTCTTACTTGTTTTATGTATATGTTAGTAGCAACTTTAAATACAACTTACTCAAAATAAAGGCAAAAATTTAAAAATCTCTAAGTGTGGTGAACAAATAAAAAGAAATACCTTTTAAAAAAATACGTTTTTGTCAAAATCGGGACAAAACGGTAGAACATAACATCGGTCACAAGAAATCGCCTATTAACATAATAGATTTCTTATTGTTTTTTTTTTATAAAGACAATGGTGGTGTCTTCATAGAAAGAAATTTCTATCTGAAAAATTGTGTTTATATTATTTACATTATTAGAGTAGCCGTTCTATTGCTGGATCATTCGTAAACAAAAAAAGAAATCGGCTAAGCACTACTTCAATTAAAACATTTTGATACCCTCCACCTTTTTCATTTTCAATTTTCATTTTTAATTTATCATTTTCTATTTTTCACTTTTCAATATTCATCTTTCGTTTTTCATTTTTAGTTTTTAATTTCTCATTTTCCATTTTTCATTTTCCATTTTCCACTTTTGATTTTTCATTTTCCATTTTCCATTTTCGATTTTTCATTTCTAATTTTTCATTTTTCATTTTCCATTATCCATTTTTAATTTTTCATTTTCCATTTTCCATTTTTCATTTTTCATTTTTCATTTCTATATTTTCATTTTTCATTTTTCAATTTTCATTTTTAATTTTTAATTTTCCATTTTCCATTTTCCATTTTTAATTTTTCGATTTCCGTTTTCCATTTTCCATTTTTCATTTTTCATTTTCCATTTTCCATTTTCCATATTTCATTTTACATTTAACATTTTTCAATTTTAATTTTTCATTTTCCATTTTTCATTTTTCATTTTTCAATTTTCATTCTTCATTTTTTCATTTTTCATTTTTCGTTTTTCATTTTTCATTTTTCATTTTTCATTTTCCATTTTTAATTTTTAATTTTTCATTTTTTATTTTCAATTTCCCATTTTTCATTTTTCATTTTTCACTTTTTATTTTTATTAATTTTTAATTTTTAGTATTTAATTTTAATGATACAAAATATGTGGTAAAACTTGCTTAGGCCAATGTGACACGTGCAGTATTAATATACACACAACTGTAATGACTTCAACAATACGAAGAATTACAACATATACAACATATCTTAAGAAAAACAACAAAAACACTGAAAAAAAATTTTTTTTTCAAAATTTCATTTATAGCTCGTGAACACTTTAACCGATTTTGTTAAATAGCAACTCCTTTGGGATGTTAATAAACGATTTTATACAAAAACGAACGGTCTAGCTTATATATTGACGGCGTGATCCTGATTTCCACAGACAGACGGAAATCAACTTCACTTGTCATAAGGATTAAGAAAATATATTTTTTGGGGTCTCAGGAATTTATTTCGATGCATTACAAACGGAATGACAAACCTATATATACTCTCTGCCACTGATGTATGGAGGGTATAAAAAAAGATATTCGTCTATGACAGTTTTAAGTTGGTTAAGAATTTAAAAGCTTCAGAAAAAACACAAGATTTTTTTTTATTTCTTATGCCGTTTTCTTTTCTGACAAAAAATGTCGCCATTTTTTTTGCCCTTTTTTCGAAAAGTGTATTTTTTTATATATTCTGAATTAGGACCAACCTTATCTTATACATCAATCGGAAGGGGTCAAAGTAGAGCCCTCGTAAATCGCAAAAAATTCCAGTCATTGACTTCTTTTAGGTCATAGTGTGAGAATATTTCGCCATTGTTCCCCTTTTATGAATATTTTCACCCTATGACTTCCAAGAGGAAAATAATCAAAATTTTTTTGCATTTATGAACACTGCACTTTGAGACCTTTCGATTGATATATAATATAAGGTTTCTCTTAATTCAGAATATATAAAAAAATACACTTTTCCAAAAAAGAGCAACATTTTTTGTCAGAAAAGAAAACGGCATTAGTAGTAATTTTAATTTCATTGCTTTTAGTTTAAACACATTTTCTCTTCAGCTGTACGACTTGACCTTCTCGACACATGGAGTATAACAAAAGATGCGCAAATGCTACAAACAAAACGATCGAAACAACAAGAACAATTAAAGCTATAATAAGAGCAACATTGAAACATCATATTTTTTGAAGGTTTTTTTTACATTTTCATTGATATCTCGCGATCTATTGAACCGATTTTGATAATTTTAAACAGCAACATGCTCAGGATGTCAATGAATCATTTTCATTAAAAATGAGCTACAATGCCATGGCTAAATAAATTCGGCGTGTTATAACTTTCACGAATATATATATATTTATGAAGTCCAAATTTTTTCCAACTATTACAAACGGAACGAGAAACTTCTGCCTATTGCCTATTTTCATTTAATTTACTTTAAGATAAGAAGTTCTTTTGATGTTAGACACGAATCATTGGCATAATATTTTCAAAAATTTTTTTATTTCTCATATTCAAGAGTAATTTGCCATCTTTCAAACCATAAAAAATTAAAAAATCGGATATAAATTGCTCCCATATTCGTATACGTAATAAGACAACTCTGTATGGAGGTATCATAACTAATTATCACTTACCCCATATAAATAACACGCTGAATAAATTAAAGTTAATTTTTTTGATTTCTAGAGACATTTATCGTTAACACGTACAAGGTGTAAAATTTAATTTATTAAGTAAAGCAAGTAAGAAAATTATAGTCAGTCTAGATCGACTGTACGATACCCTGTAACATACGCTTAGATAACCTATATAATTGTTATTAATTTATTTGCTTTCAAATATGGAAAAGTTCATATCGGAGGCTATATTTATATGGACCGATCCTGACCATTTTTGTTAAAGTCGCTCATATTTTGCAAAAACATATGCAAACCAAATTTGAGAAAAATCTGTGTAAAATTTTTGGTTTGTGATAGATTTAAGTGAAGATCGGGAATCAGCTCTATGTGGGGGGCTATGACTAAGCATCGTTCTATAGGGTTCATTTTTGGACTACTTCATCCTATCTCTAAGGTTGCTTGGTCTGAACATTACCGATTTTCACCAATTTCACTAGCGTTTGTCCTCTGGTCGATATACTAAATTTCATAAAACTATTTGTGTCCTGTCATTTGATTACGAATGGATGGACGGACGGACGGACATCGTTAAAGGTGGGTCTAGGTCAAATATTTGTAGTAAATAGTTACAAACAGCAACCCAAACTCATTATTCCCTCATCAAATTCACAACTCAACATAGGGCGTATGATATGCAATTATCGTAATCAAATTCTATTGCGTTATTGTCGAAAAAATTTTTTCAATTCAACACAGGGCTTTTCATATACAATTTTTTCAAACACATTAACAAATTTAATATACACACACACACAGTATTGTATAATTTTATGTAAGTGTTAGTAGCAACTTTAAATGAGCATTACGCAAAAAAATCTTCCAGACGGTGCAAATCTTTAAAATGAGGGATATATAGTCAAAATAGGATTAAAACTGAAGGAATCGCCTTGCCTATTCATATTACAGATGCCTTCCAAATTTAATTTGTGCTTAATTTCTATATTACGTGGAGTTAAAGGCATCATAAAGGGTATCGTATAATCCGTCTGTACCGGCCATACTTTTCTTACTTGTTTTTCTTTATTTTCTTGGCTCAGTTGTATTATCATTTGCATTTAAAAACCTGCTGACAATAATGAAAAAGAAAAAAGTCTAAGGAAAAATGTAGAGTAGATTTGACAAGACCGTATTTTATCTCAAGTAAATCTGAAAGCCCCAAAATAGTTTTTTTTTTTGTACGGGATTTAAAAATTCTTACCAGTGAAATGGCAAACTGTTATCATATTATTTACATTCACGTACGGATTTATAAATGAGGTACATGAAAATGCCAGTAACACCAAAATTTAGTGCAACTGACCACTCTTAACAGTACAAAATTACATTTCAACACCATAAATTCACTCTAAAGTTCAATCATATAAATCGTACAATATGTGAATTTCAATTATAAATGTGAATTTATGATACCACTCGTTGTCACAACAGAGCAATGGACGACGACAACAACAACGTGCAACAATGCTACATATTTAAGTGTGGACAATAAAAGGTACCAATAAGTCTCCTAGATGTAAATGTGAATAAATTCAACACCTGTATAAATATGTAAATATGTATGTGTGTTAGAGTGTGCACTACATCAGCAACATATAAAACCATAAACCGTAATTGTTAAACTTAATAAAAAATGAAAGCAAAAATAATATATATGGTGCTCGTATATTTGCAATTTGTTGTAGTAAAATATTTGTAATAAAATAAAAAGACGATGTTATGAATGTGATGGATGATCATAAAACAACTTGACAAATCAAAACAAAAGGTTCAGTGACATATGTCAGAACTTTTTGTTGAAAGAAAAAGTAAATTAAAAGGAGTTGCCGGATTTTATTTATCAATTTTATTTAAGATTTGTAGGAAAAATGATTATATGGGAGCTTATCCTCTTAAGACGTGAACATAAACCGATTGAGTTAATAGTTTTTTTAAAACTATTTTTTAACTTATGAGGTGTAATAAAAATACTTATTTACATTATATTTGAATTTTTTTATTTAAAGTGGCAGAAAAAGGATGTGCACATATGTGTACTTCAGGTTTAAATAAATGATTAGTTAGGAACAATACTTAAAAGAATGGTAGTTTTCAAAACAGTTATTTTTCAAAATACATAAATAGACATTGCATTTTCGACGCGGACTTGCTGTCTACAAAGCGCGGTAGGTGACCAACATTGTTAAGCCTTATTTCTGGCTGTGGGTGTGGCACAACCGCACGGTGCTTCTTTGAAGGAGGTTCTATTATACAATCTTGATTGTCGTCTGTGGGATTCAAGCTAAATCTTGTTGTTGTGCTAGTGTTGGGACGAGATATAGAGCTGCAATGTAAGAAATGGGGTTCAAACCTACCTCCGTCATACTTCATCATCGCTTTGGCCAGGTTCAGCCTGTACTGGAGCAAGCCTAGCTTATCCTTTCGTTGGACGTTTTCTTGTACACAACAACGCGTGTACATCACCCAGCAATTGACGACAATAAGGTACAAGAAATGGCAGAAAGCTCTCATGGGCCATTTTTTTGTTCTCATTGAACTTCGATAGTAAGATATTAGTCTATCACATAAATCTATGCCACCCATGCAGGAATTATAATTTGTTACAACAGCTGGCCGAGTTACATCGATTTTTTTCTTTTCTTTTTTGCACCAACGTGAGCAGATATCTGCAGTGGCGCTCCCTGAACAAGTGGATAGCATCGTTACTGATTTTGTGTCCATCCATTTAACGACACAGACTTTGTCATCACTTCTAACTTTCTCATCCCATTCTCCCCTTTTTAACTGCTTGTCAGACTTTAGTTTTTGTGCCACTAGTCCAATCCTATTTGCCATTACAGTCCCGGTCAGAAAAATCCCGCTTTTTCCATTTAAATGATCAGCCAACTTTAGACTGGTAAAAAATCTGTCTGTGTATAAAACACAGCTGTCGTTAATTGTGCGACAAAGCTTTTCTACAATTCCTGCTCCTAGTCCAAGATTTTTCATAACATCTTGAGGTAATGTATCCTTGCCAACATAGATCTCGAAATCCAATACCAGCCCGCGTCGTGCAGCCAACACAAAGTTTTTAAGTCCAAGTGGATTAGGCTTGGATGGCATGTATTGGCGGTACTCACAACGTCCTGAAAAAGGGATCATTTGCTCGTCAGTTGATATGTGCGTGGAACGTGGTAAACTATGGCAATTCTTCAAAATGGGGTTTAATAGTGGTCTTATTCTCCAAAGTTTATCATTGCTATTGGGGATGTTGCTATCAGAAAAGTGAAGATAATTTCTGATCTCAAAAAACCTGTCTCGATTCATTGCTTCTCTAACAATTGGCACACAAAATTCTCGACTCCAATAAAGCTTCGCTTGAGGGTATTTCATCTCTCACCCATTCCTCAGATGACTGAAAAGCTCGGATAGCTTCTGGAGGCAAGTACTCGTCATCATCATCGTCTCCCGAGAAATCAAATTCGCTATCATTGAGCATATCTTCAATCTGCTGTTCATTCATATCCAAGCTGAGAAATATTGAATGTTTATGTAGAACAAAGTTTTAATCCGGAAGTACTCATATGTGTACTAGGAAAACAAAGTAGAATTTCATTGTGAAAAACTCTAAAAATAAAAAACTTACCTTTTTATCCGTTCACCCAACTAATTCACTATAGAAAACTGCAAAGAGTATAAACACAACTGAAGAACTCATTTTTTTTTATGAACTTTTTACAATATTATCCAAGGCCTACTAGAAACTTTTTCAAACTGTCAAATTAAAATTCAAAAATAATGGCTACAATTTCACAGCAGTGTCATCTATTGATATTTTTTTGAAGTACAGTAATCTAATGCAAGTAAAAAACCTATTGGCAGTGATCACAAGATGCCGCTAGTGCTTAAAACATGTAATAAATTAAAGTACACATATGTGCACCAACGGTCCCAAGAGGTCTTTTTTCCAATTTTTTTGTTAGCAGAGAAAAATACTTGTTTTCTATAGTACAGATAATTTGTGAATGAAAATTTTATTTCCTCTAATTGATTAAAAACTAAAATACAAATCAGTGACTATGTTTCTACAAAACAGAAACATAAGAAGTATTTAATTGCAAAGTATGAACGAATAAATTTTTAAACAAATCCACTTTGTAAACACTTCCACTTTTGTTTTAATATAACAACAGCCATTTTGGGGGGTGAGAAATTCCAATTAATGGTGAAAGTACTGGGCTAGTGAAGTAAAACCTCCAAAGCGTTTGGTATTCTCAACTACCAGTTGAATGATTTTTTTTCCCTATACCTGGAAAAATCTGAATCTGAATTATGAAAATTCAATTCCTTGCTCATACAAATATTTTAAAATACGCTTGAGTGCGGCAAAAGAATTCATAAAGGGATTTTCATTAAGAACGGTTTCGGATATCAATGAAATTCTTTATTCGTGTGACAGCACGTTCGATGCCATTATGTATGGAAATCGATCTCTTTGCATGGCCACCACGGGCATGCTTGCCGAAGTCCAGACGCTGAACCCAATTTTCGACGGTTTTCAAGCATAAATCGGCCGATACTGCTGCAATTTCACGTTCGATATTCGTACGAAGTTCATCAATCGTCGCTGGCTTGTTGGCATAGACCATAGACTTGACGTAGCCCCACAGGAAATAGTCTAACGGCGTCAAATAGCATGGCCGAGGCTGCCAATCGACTGGGCCATTTCGTGAGATAACACATTCTCCAAACTTGGTTTCCAATAAATTGATTGTGACATTCGCTGTGTGGCTTGTGGCGCCGTCCTGTTGGAACCACATATCCTCCAAGTCCATATCGTCCTATTGGGGCCAAAAATATTCGGTCATCATTGAACGGTAGCGATTCCCATTCACAGTAACGTGCCGGTCTTGATCATCACGGAAGAAGTACGTCCCAATGACGCCGCCGGCCCATAAACCGCACCAAACCGTTATTTTTTCGGTATGCAATGATGTTTCATGGAGTACGTGTGGATTGCTGTCTGACCAATAACGCATATTTTGTTTATTGACGAAGCCATTCAGCCAGAAATGAGCCTCATCGCTGAAGATGACTTTTCGATGCAAATCCGAATCATTTTCAAGTTGTTGCTCAGCCCAATTCACGAACATACGACGCCTCTGGTGGTCAAGCGGCTTCAGTTCTTGCGTCAATTTGATCTTGTAAGGATGTAGGCCAAGATCTTTTCACAAAATTCGCCACAACGACGTCACAGAGATGCCTAACGCTTGAGAACGACGTGTGAGAGACACATTTGGGCTTTCTTCAACTGAAGCCTCAGCGGCAGCAATATTCTCGACACTACGGGCACTTCTTTGTCTCACTGGCACGGGAACATTTTGTGCTGTGCCTGTGGATTCAAATTTTTCCACTAGACGCTCAATTGTTGATCTGCTAGAACGATTACGACCATAAATTGGACGTAGCGCTCTTAACGTTGAGGCCACTGACTCCGAATTTCGGTAGTAAATTTTAATAATTTCGACTCGTTGTTGGCTCGCATATCTTTCCATCATGAAATGGCAAACCTTACTGAAGAGAAATGTCAAAAGAGCGGCAAGAAATATGGTGTCGTTTGCTGTCCCTGTCTTTCTACTTTTGTAGCGTCCCTGTTGCAAAACCCTTTACAACGACTTGCTATTAAGAGATACATAAGGGATCCAGTCTGGCATTATTTGAATCGATACTTTGTTTGAAATTTTTAACAGGTGCACTCAATATTCTAGCATTCAGCATATTAAACTACTGAAGCACTTCTTTACTTATGCAGTTTGAAGGACATACGTGTATTAGAGTGGTTCTTAAAAATGAAATTGCGTTTTTTGGGGAGTGTCGGGGTCGGAGTTTTTTTTACAAATTCTTTTATTAGCTTGGGATCATATGTGACCCCAAGTCCAAAAAGGTTAATATGCTCACATTTTTTTTTCCAAAATCATAGGCTATTTAGATAAAATATAACATTTAAAAGTAAAAAAATGGATTAGAAAGAGTACATTTACTGATTATTTCACAAGTATGAATTGAAAATACTTGAACCTCTCGGTAATTCGGATCACTGCACCATTTTCGCATCTTTTTCGTACGCTCAGTTTTTATTAACGCCATGTTTTGGATGGTCACCCCTCCTTCGACTTCCTTGGGGTGTCCACTCTATACCTTGCCTTGTAATATCATCTGTTGATTTTCGTAGGATGTGTCCCAACCAGGACCATTTACGACGCTTTATTTCCGTAGAAATCGTTGTCTGTCGCGTCCTTACCCACAGTTCACTATTTGTGATAGTATTAGGCCAAAATATACGAAGAATTCTACGGAGGCAACGATTTACAAATGCTTGCATTGTTTGCAATTCGCGGTGAGATGGATTCCATGTCTCACATGCGTACAGAAGGACAGGCTTTACGTTGGCATTGAAGATTTTTATTTTTGTGTCTCTGGATATGGATGTAGAATGCCAAACCGAAGAGAGAACACCGAAGGCAGCCTTAGCCTTATTTATACGTGCCTTTATATCTTCACTAGAACCACCACTGCTGGAGATAATACTTCCAAGGTACATGAAGGAGGAAACGGATTCTAAAGCTACGCCGTACAGAGTAAATGGCCTATTCGTCACCGTGTTGATGTTCATGGTTTTCGTTTTATTAACGTTAATCTTTAACCCGCATTCGGCTGCGACATTGCACAATTCCTGGAGTTTAGATGACATATGTGAGCTTCTATGGGCAAAAAGACAAATGTCGTCAGCATAATCTAAATCATCTAATCTTCCATGGAGACCCCATGTGATGCCGGTGTTTCTTGGTGTCGCATTGTTTAATATATTGTCTAATACAATGTTGAATAAAAGAGGTGAGAGTACACACCCTTGCCTGACACCAGTCATTACGGAGATCTTATTGCTCAAGTTTTGGTCACATTTAATGCGACAGCTTGCACCATGGTACATCGCCTTGACTAAATTTATAATTTTGTAAGGCACTCCCTTACATTCTAACGTGTTCCATATAGCCTGGTGTTGTAATTTATCAAATGCCTTTTCAAAATCAATGAATGTAAGATAGAGAGGAGAACGCCATTCCACAGATTGCTCAACTATTACGCGTACTGTATTTACGTGATATATACAAGAACGCTGGGGGCGAAAACCGGCTTGTTCTCTTCTTAAATGGGGGTCAAGAGCATTAACTAGTCGTTTACTAATTATGTGGGAGCAAATTTTGTTAATTATGCAAAGTAAAGTTATACCTAGCCAGTTTTTACAATTGGACAAATCCCCTTTTTTGGGAAGGTTAATTATAGTACCCTCTTTAGTATCCTCTGGTAGTGATTCTGATAGCCAAAACCTATCGATGATGGGGTGTAAAATTTTGGCGCTTGTGCTTGGGTCTGCCTTTAATAATTCTGGTGGGATGTTTTCTGGGCCAGGTGCTTTGTGGTTTTTGAGGGCTTTAATGGCCATTACAATTTCCTCCAAATTTGGGGAGTAGGTGGGGATGTCGTGTCTTTCTACATGTTCTACAAGAGTATCTTGTACTATGCCTAAAATATTCTTCCGAGCACGTGCAGTTAAAAAGTTCTTTCGAATCTCAACATTAATTAGTCTCCGGGACCGGATGGTATACCAGCACTGCTGCTGAAACTGTGTTCTTCGACGCTAGCCAGTACATTGGCCAACCTTTTGAGCCTTTCATATCGTGCGGGAGTTTTTCCCTCTTGCCGGAAGGTTGCTAGTGTCCAACCAATCCCTAAAAATGGTGCGACTAATAACCCTGAAAATTGCCGTCCAATTGAAATCTGCTCTACGCTCTCAAAGGTGATGGAGAGCATGATCAATTTCCATTTGTGAACTACCTAGAGGCCAACTTACTTCTTAATGATCGGCAGTATGGCTTGCGTAGAAATCGTTCCGCGGGAAACCTGTTAGCTCTATCTTCTGAGCGCTGGAGTCGGTCCATTCGCAATTTTGGCGAAAGTAAAATGGTTGCTTTAGATATTCCCACTCGATCGTATACAGCACGGTGTATTGATATCAAAGCTTATTACATTTGGGGTCGGTAATGACTTATCTCGATTTATATCGAGTTTTTTCTGAGACCGAACAGTACATGTTGTTATTGATGGGTCTCATCTAATGAGTTACAGCTTAATTCAGGGGCAACCCAAGATTCCGTTCTTTCTCCTTCACTTTTCCTTATCTTTCTGCCAAACTTTTAATTCTATATACTCTTTCGCAGATGACAGCAGCATTTGTCATTCATTTTCCATTAATTGTAGGCCAAGCTTCTTGGTGGTTGGGGGCAAAAGGCAGACAATGAATGACACACTCAATCAAGACCTATTAAAAATCCACGAGTGGGGTAAAGCGAATGGGATTGATTTTAATGCGCTGAAGACTCAATGCTGTATGTTGACCCATAGGGTCATGTAATCAACAATATCATCGGTATATATGGGTGGTGTAGGTATTGAGGAGTCGGATACTCTTGATGTTCTAGGCATGAGCATGTTTTTCATGTGTCGAAAGAAGCATTCAAGTGTCTTGGTTTTTTAAAACGGTGTAGAAATTACTTCACTCCTTCTGATCTCCTTAAAATCTATACCACTTACTCCGACCGAAAATGGAATACAACTCCCATATATTGGCAGGAGCTTCACAGTTTATTTTGGAGCTATTGGACCGCGTGCACAGGGGGGCGTTGGCGCTCATCAATGACAGTAGGGTATCTAACTATATTCACTCATTGGAACACTGTTCTATAGATATTACCATGGGAAATGTTCTTCTGAGATTAGCGAACTTATTCCAAGTGCCCGAGTTTCGGTTCGCTCTACCCGTTCGTAATTGTCCAGTTGACCGCACAACGCATTACAGAGAGAATTCTTTTATCAGTCGAACTAGCCGTATGTGGAATAAATTCCCCGCAGAGGTCTATCCTAACAGTTATACTCTAATAAAATTAAAGTCAAATATCCACAAACACTACTCCCTCTCTCTACCTTCCCATAACCTATTAACTGGAATCAACACAATGCACTGCATCATTTGTAAGGGGCATCCCCTGAGTGTTGGTTAACAAGAAAAAAAATTTAATTTTTCTCGGAATCCGCAAAAAAAAAATCCTTTAAAAAAATCCGGCAGAGGAATTTACTTAAAAATGCACACAGTTAATCTCTAATAATATTTAGATGCCAGTTCAATATTTTTAAATTTTGTTTAAGAAAATTTTTTAAAACTTAAGAACGGAATTTGAAAATTTTATCAAAAGAAATTCCCATTTTCGGTCTCAATGCTCATTAGGTTAAGAACGTGGTAATAAAACAATACTTAATGTCAGAATAATTATAGGTATAGAGACAAAAAAAAAAATGCTGACTTTAATCAATTTCTTGACGTTGAAAGAAATTTCCGTCAAATTTCATGACCTAGTGTTATTTGGCACAAACGTGGTCCGGGGCTTTTGCTATTTCTTGTCGAGTTTTTATTGGATTTTGAACTTATATTGATTTTTCAAAAAATAATTTCATACTGATATCGATTCATATAAGAACAAAAAATTAAACTATAGAACGAAATTTTCGTAAAAGCTGAAAAAAGTCATATTTTCCCCATATAAGCACACTTGAAATTTTCTATCGATTTCCGGAGCGAGTTTTCTTTGTCCGATTGTACCCCCACATCACATTTTTATTTTTATATAGAAATGAAACAAACTGAACCCCGACACTTCCCACAATCGCCATTAAAAAAATGTTCCTATAACGTATTACCACGCTCATGTACATCTTGCTAAGTAGTTGCATTATACCCATGCCTAAATAGAAAAGTGCACCAAATACTTTGGATTATGCAGCTCTCTTATTAATTTCCTTAGTAAGATACAATAATCTGTATTGCTTACTTAAAGCTTAAACTTCCAAAATTTTGCAGACTTGTTTACTATCATCCTTATGTTCATATATTCCTCAAAAAGTTATCGTTATAAAAATTTGTGTGTGAAAATAATTTAATGATGGACTCAGGGCTAAAATTGTTCGAACAGAAGTACATTTCACTACATTGCAAAAAATTCTCCTCGAAATCTATTCTTCGCTTTTGAGTTAAGTCTCGTATAAATAATTAACCACGCTTTAAATCGGTTACTATCATCATTCTTCGAAATTGTTTTTTTTACCACTAGGTAGCTGTACACAGTTCCAAGTTTCTTCTTGTGTGTTCTGAATCGGGTACTGCTTTATTGAAGGCAAATTGTATCGACTACTTTGTACTTCATGATCATTGTCCTTAGTTGAATTTTGAGCTTCTAAGTCGTGTTCAGCATCCTCAAATTCCTCTGTAGATTCATTTACTAATGTAGATTCTTCCATAGATATATTTTTTTTTGGTGGAAATGGCAGATTGGACTCATAAAACGGAACTATCGAGTTTAGAATGGTCCCAGAACTAGCCCACTTGACGTATAGATGGCAGCAGTTCTTCGAAAGTAAATACTGCGGTGAAAAATGGCAACCCAAAAAAAACTGAAATCATAATTTTAAGACGTCATGAATTATAAAAATTTTTCGACAGACATCAGTGGTGAACGCTCTCAATGAATTTCAAAATATAGGAAAATTCGTCATCGTTATGTGTATCACCGAAACCAAAGCGGATATAAATTAAACTTTGGTAGAGTCTGCTTCTTTATTTATAACCAGGAACCGAAAATAAAAATTATTTTGAAATTTTTTATCCGTTTTATAATTTTGATTTTTGTGACACTAAAATTTATTTTTGAAATTTATTTTTTCGAGCAAATATCTGTAGTATGAATAGGTAAGGCGATTACTTGTGACCGATGACCAAACCAAGTATAGGTACTGAATACTACAGAGGCTTCTTTTCCTCCAGCAGTAATCTGCAACCATATGTGTATCCCATCTTTCTTTGTAGCAGTTCTCTATAACTTTAATATTCTGGTGAAGTCCTGTACCTTGTGCCCCACTGAAGTCTCCTAAATTTTTATGAAAACTATCTAAGTGCACCTTAATGCATCAATTAAAGTTGAGGCTTTTCGCACAGCCTCGTTAATTGTGCTTACGATGGCAGGATCCTTAATAAGTTATCTTATTCCTGGGCCTTCAAATATTCATTTTTATAAGTACATTTTCATTTATATAACTATATTTCCAAATCATGATCCGTTCTTATCAGGAGGCTTTACAAACTGCTTCAAAGGGCTCAACTTTATTTGCAAGGGAGGAAGGGAAGATGATTTTCTCTTAGTGATATGCTTTTTGCCAACGAAAATATTTTCTTTTCCAAACCAGTGGTGTATTGTGTCTGTGCTATCCCAGAGGAACAAAAAGCAGGGATACTGGGTGTAGCCACTTTGCTGGCCAAGAAGAAAATTTATCATATTTAAGTCCACACAAATCACCCATTGGTGTTCATGATAATTAATCTTTTCCAAGACCAACGCAATGCTACTATATTCTTCTTTTTTTCGTTGAGTGGGCAATTCGTATTTGGAAAATATTCTGGCAGAGCCACATTTTCCAAGAGTCCCCTTAGATTAGATAAAGAAGGCTCTACGCACTGCGACCAGTTTGATCTTTTGTACAGCCCATGGTTGTCCTAAAGATTAAGGCTTCTTATAAAGCCAATTACCCCATTTGGCATTAGATTCGATATGTCCCGGGGGGATATAGTGTATCCTCCAAGTGCAAGGATTCTCCTGCCACTTAGTCTTGGAACATTCACAGAGAATGTGTTCTGCTGTTTCCACCTCCTGCTCGCATAACATATTTGTGTCTAAAGCAGATTGTCCTTTCTTTCGTAGATGATATCTAAGATTACCGTGTCCTGTGAATAACCCCGTCAAGGTCCTTAAGTCCTTCTTATCACGGGTAAATAGTCTTTCCGATTTAACATTGGATGGAGTTATAAATCTCTTAGCCCACCGTTGGCCTGGAAATTTGTAATTTTTTCCACTCCCTAATTTTTTCTTTTATGTGTCCCACGGGAACACCACAGAAAGATTCTGGAGCGATTAAAGGACGACGGGCCCCTCGATTGGCTAGGAAATCGGCCACGTGTCCTGCGTGTCCCGGAATCCAGCATAGAGTTGGTTTGTTGTATCTACCTAATTCGTTTAGTCCTTCGATGCACTCCAAGACAAGTTTCGACGTCACGTTGTAGGCCATTATTTCTAACAAACTGCATGATTGTCATTATGAGAGAAGAAGGGTACCAAATCCTTTTCTCTTGTGCGGTAAAAGGAAATTTTGGTTTCTTGTTCCAGTAAACTTTTTTCGTTCAACTTAGGAGCCAGTAATTCAGAAGCTCCTTTTTAACGCTGAGATCTCTGAATAAGTAATTTAACTCATCCTGGTTAAAACATTGAAGAATTGATGATATCTAGTCGTAATCAACGTTACCTTCATTAGAATCAGAAGGGTGATTAGATGAAACATACTCGTCCTCGCAGACCTCTGGTAGCTGGTGAAACGTTGGAATCGATAATTCCTCTGAGTGAGGACCTGGGCATATTGCAGGAAAAGTCCACTTGCTTCTAGGCAGCAATATCAGTCATCTAAGTGGATTTGGATTATCTCCAAACAACTGGTACACAGAATTTCAACATTTTCTTTCAGAAGGACGACTACAGGGAAAATACTAGTTCTCACAGGGCTCTGGTAGCTAGTCAAACGTTGGGATAGATACGTAATCTGAGTGAGGAATTGGGCGTCTTGCAGAGTCTAAATCAGTAGAAGTCTACTTGCTTCTAGACAGCAATAACAGTCATCAAAATAACTTTTAGGTTCTTTTTAAACCCTCCGTACGCTGATACTCAGACTTTATCTTTTCCCGTTAGTTCACTGTCGTAAATGTTCTGCACATGTTCTGTAAATGTTCGTGCAGTAGCCAGGTTTTATCCTGATCATCCAAACCTAATACCAAAGTGTGCATGATTAGCTTTCTCTATGAAGTGTCGCTAACAGTTTTTCTGCACGTTTAAGTATTCTCCACAAAAATAGCAAAATGCATCAGATTATTTACAAAACTTCTTATACTCGAAGTCATATTATTTCAGTTCAGGAACGCGAGTATAACAATCTACAGCACAGTGCGTTTTAGGTTAACTTACAAGTTGACATACACTCTAGTAGAAGCTTTGATTTTGGGGAAACGCAAATAAAATTTTGGTAGCTGATTCACGTTTTGATGTTTCTAAAGGGTGATTTTTTAAGATCTATAGGAAAGTTTTCCAAAAAAAAAAACACATAAAATTCAGAAAAATGCATGAAATCTTTATTTGAATCGATAGTACGGTCCATATAATTTAATGTTTGAAGATTATTTCATGCAAATGTTGACCATCACTGCGCCTCAAATGGTCCATCCGCTTAGTCCAATTTTGGTATACTCTTTCCAACGTTTCGGCCGGTATCTCACGAATAAATGCTTCAATGTTGTCTTCCAATGCGTCAATTGAAGCGGGATTGTCTGTATAGACATGAGCTTTAACATAGCCCCACAAAAAATAGTCTTAAGGCATTAAATCGCACGATCTAGGCGGCCAATTGACCGGTCCCGAACGTGAAATAAAATGTTCACCGAACTCGCCTCTCAATAAGTCCATTGGTGCGCGTGCTGTGTTGCATGTGGCACCGGCTTGTTGAATCCACATGTCATGCAAGTCAAGCTCTTGCATTTTGGGCAAAAAAAAGTTGGATATCATCTCTCGGTAGCGTTCACCTTTCAGAGTTACGTTAAGATTCGCATCATCTTTGAAGAAGTACGGTCCAATGATGCCACCAGCCCATAAACCGCAACAACTGTGACTTTTTCTGGATGCATTGGTAGCTCTTCCAATGCTTCTGGCTGATATTCACTCCAAAATCGACAATTCTGCTTATTTAAGTACCCATTGAGCCAAAAATGAGCTTCGTCGCTGAACACAATTTTTCGGTAAAAAAGTGGATCTTCGGCCAACTTTCCAAGAGTCCATTCACCAAAAATTCTACGTTGCGGTAGGTCGTTCGGCTTCAAATCTTGCACCAGCTGTATTTTGAAAGGCTTCACACCTAAATCCTTCCGCAAAATTTTCTACGTTGTTGAGTAACAGAGGCCCAATTGCTGCGAACGGCGACGAATCGATAATTGATGGTCATCATTAACACTGGCCGATACAGCTGCGATATTTTCTTCAGTTCGAACTCTACGTAAGCGTGTTGGTGGTTTAATGTCCAACAATGTAAATTTGGTGCAAAATTTGGTCACAATAGCCCGAAAAGCCGCTTCAGTGGGTCGATTAAACTGACCCTAAAATGGAAGAAGCGCGCGATGAACTTTCAATAACTTGCAAACGTTGTTCGTTTGTAAGACGATTCATGGTTAAATTATAGACCAAACTGAAGATGTTTGACAATGAAACAAAACACGAAACGTGCGTCAGCTGTTTAAACCAGTGTTGCCAAAAAGATAATAGCTAAAAAATCACCCTTTATTTTCTTATGATTATTTAAAGAAAATATAAATTATTTAATGTTTAAAAAGATTAAGAAATATGCGGATTGGATGTTCTGTAATTTCTATGAGTTTTTTTCTTTGTGAAATAGTTTGGGGGAAGCTCAAATAATGCATAAAATATACGCATATTTGGATTCAGCGGTTTAAATATATCAAAAAAAAGAAGGTACGAGGGCGATCCCAGAACGACCTGACTCTGACTTGACAAAGAAAACGCAATAAACTCCGGAAAATTTTCTTTATTTATCTATACATTCTTCTTTAGCTGGATGCACTCTTTCCGGAGATATTCAGTAGCTTCGATACCCTGTATATAGCAAGAACTGACGAGGTCGTAAAAGTAGCCATCAAACGCAGACTGTACCTCTTCATTGTTGGCAAATCTTTTGCCCCTTTTTTGAGTCTGAAAATATCAAATAAACCGAGGAAGATAATTCTGGCGAATAAGGCGTGATGAAGCAATTCGAACTTTAATTCATGGATTTTAGTCATCGCGATAGTGGATGTGTGAACCGGTGCATTATCTTGATGAAACAACACTTTCGTTTTCTGCCATTCCTTCTTAATTTCATCACATAACTGCTGCACTATGTTAGGATAATACTTGCCGTTAATAGCTATTCCCTTTTGAACATAATCGGTATATATAGTTCCACGGGAATCGCAAAAACGAACGCCATAACCATGCCTGCATATGGAACTGTCTCTGCCATATTTAGACATGATTCTCCCACTTCACTCCACTGTTCTGATTGTTTCTTTGTCATAGGTCTGAAGTGGAGGTTCCGTGTCTCATCCGTGGTTACGAATGGACGCAAAAACTCGGCTTTATTACGGTGAAACATCACGGCTCTGGTTTTGTTCTTTTGTGAAAAAATCCGGCATCCATCTTGTGAACAGCCTTCTCATCTCAAATTTTCAGTCGATATGCGATGCATATCATGTTTTGAAATATCTATCATTTCAGCTAGCTAACTCACCTTCAGGCGACGATGATCCGATGCCATTTTGTGGATTTTCTTAACCATTTCTGGCGTGGCCACGTCAATTGGCCGACCACTACTGTGTACAACTTGGCTTCTCGTATAGCCTCGTTTTAACTCTGCCACCCAATATTTTATAGTCGTAAACGAATAAGCGGATACTCGCAGAGTAGGACCCAGCTCGGTTTTAATATTGGACGGACGGATACCTGATACAAATGAAGGTACCTAAGTATATAATGATGACCAATGTATTGCATATTTCAAAGTTCACTGATATCGTTTCCTTTTGATGACTCTAAATAAAATACTAAACTATGTGGCGCTTGAAGCTTAAAATATATGTTTTATAATGGTGCCACTTTTCACCAAAGTAATTTTTTAAGCTACTGTGGCCCATCTATACGTCAGTTCGGGTTGTTCTGGCGAAAAAAATCGGTTAAAATAAGTTTTACTTTGCCACGCGCCATACTCGCGCCTATTATTTTCGTTTTACCAAATTGGAAAATGCCACAGTGGTAAAGGATTAGCCAACAATAAAGATTTGGAGTCTGTGGTTGATGGTATTCATTCCCAGCTATCGATAATCGCTAGAGATAAGATTAAAGGCGGGCTATTTTCAAAAAATAAAGATTTTTTTCTAAAATTTGTTGTGTGTTCTTTGTAAGCTTTAGATAGTTCTTTTTAAATCTAATATTAAGTGTTTTTTTTTTTTATTATTAAGACAAATTCATTGAAATTTTGTCTAATTTTTCTGGCAACACTATGAAAATGACTCTCTACAAAAAAAAAAACTGGGATTCATGATTTGATTTCTGAGTGGTGTGCGTACAATATTTATACTTTATGATAAAACCTCAACCAAATGATAAATTGTCTAATGTTTTATTACTGTTTGTGAATAATACATAAGCATAATTTTGTTTGCCTTTATGCTCATCGCACTTGAAGTTTTACGAGTTCGGGATTCTACTTATGTATGGCTTTTGTGGTTTAATTTATGAGTTTCTTGATGTTGTAGGTTCTAATGACGAATGACGGTGTGTATACGATTATGTGCTTTAGACAGAAAAAAAAAACTTCTAAATGTATGATGAATATTAATTCATACAAAAACACAGAAATAAAAACAACAACAACAACAAAAAAAGATAGAATTTTTATAAATATTTAAGGGTTTTATCTGGTAATAACTTTATCATTTGTATTTAAGTATGAAAAAGAAACTTGTTTTTATTATATTTTGTAACTGGTAACTATCTGTCTGTCTAACATTCATTATTCGGTATTGTTAATTTCGTAGGCGTTTGCCGAGAACGGTAATTTAATACATCAGATTTAATTAAAAGGTCAGGCACATTTAACATGAGTCTTTATCGCACATGATTTTTTCCCATGATAAAAGTAAAATATGTATTCGAATGTATCTATGAAAATTTATGACATAAACACATTTATATATTCATATGTAGATATATGAGCTTAGGAGTGTAACTCTTATATGTGTGAAGATTTTTCCTTAAATCTCTTTCATTTTGCGGCTTTTATATTCATATTTATAAAAAATGCTTGAAAATCTCCAAAACTTGCTTTGATTAAAAACAGAAAAATCGGTGAACCGGGCTTTTAACATTAAACCGCGCTAGAAACTGGTTTTTGGAATGACATTTTTTTTTTAATTTAAAACTAAATTTATGTAGTAACAAAAAAAATCGGTTATCCGGATCTTTAACATTAAACCGTATTAGAAAATCGGTGAATCGGGTCTGTAAGGTATTAGAAACTGGTTAAAATAAAAATTAAGGAATTTTGAGTAAAAAATCATTGAGCTGGTTCTTCAATATAAAACCATATTAGAAACCGGGTTAGAAAAAATTTATATTATTGTTGACAGTAAGTCCCATTAGAAATATTCTTTTTATTGTATAAACACGTTTCACAAAATATTTGGATAATCGTATAACGGGAGGACGTTCCGCCTCGGACCTAAAGTTTGGAAATGGGATTGTAAGGGGGAAGAAATTAATATTTGTTAGTTTTCAAAAAAATTTGATAATAAGTAATTGCGTCTCAATTCGAAACGCCGCATACCACTTGATTAATAAATTTTCGAAATTTTTTGAAATAACTTACTACAACATTTTTTTTTTTTTTGTATTATTTTTTCTCCAGTCATATTTTTACAAAATTTTGTTAAAGAATTTAAAAGAATCAGGTCTGATTGAAAACATATAAGGCATTGTCCATAACTCTTTTTTCATTCAGCGTGGCCGGATTTTGTAACTTATTTAATTTGATCTTTGATGACAATATTACACCACATGATGCTGCATCTTAAAATTGTAAATTAATGGAACCTTAAAATACTCTAAGCTAGCCCTCTTCAAGGTCAAATATCAAATTTTAAAGGAATCTTTTAAATAAAATATCGAAATAGTATATATTGTGGATATTGTGAAGATTTTTACTAAAATTGTTATATCCGAGTGCGTTTACATTAAATCCGAATGCAAATAAACTGCAACACTGCATTTTGCAGAGTATTAAGGAGAATGGCGATTAAAATGAGTGCCAATAGTGAGTGATATAAGAAGAAGTGTTATATTCCTTTCCTTTTTGATCTAAACACATACAATTGATTGTAACTTAGGTAAAATCCTAATAATGTTTTGCAATAAAACAAATAAAACAAGTAAGAAAATTATAGTCGGTCTAGACCGACTATACGATACCCTATACCATGCGTTTAGAAACCCTATCTCTTAGGCCCAACTAACTGGACATTGAAAATAAGCAAAAACCAAATTTGAGTGGGATTTTTATTAATTTTTTTGGCTGCAGATATGAAAAAGTTCATATCGGATGCTATATCTATAAAGGGACTAGGTCCAAAAATGGACCGATCCTGATCATGTTTTGTAAAGTCTCCTGTATTTTGCAAAAATATGTACAAACAAAATTTGAGAAGAATCAGTGCAATATTTTTGTTTTTTAATAGATTTAAGTGAAGATCGGGAAGCAGCTCTGTATGGGGTCAAAGGCATCATTTTTGGACTGCTCATTAGTGGATGTAATGAACGCATACAAACCCAATTTGAGTAAGATCTATATGACAATTTGGATCTTATGGCAATGTATGTCGATTTCATATGGGTAATTTGTATGGGGGCTAGGTCTGAACATGGACCGATTCTCACCAATTTCAATAGCGTTCATCCCATGGCCGATAAAAGCTTATATACCAAATTTTATCAAAATATATTCATATTTGCGACCTGCAGTTTGATTACAAGCTTTACATGGACACACAGACGGACGGACGGACGGACGGACGGACGGACATTGTTAAATCAACTCAGAAAGTGATTCTGATTCGATCGGTATAATTAAAGATGGGTCTAGGTCAAATATTTTTGGTTGTTACAAACAGCAGCACAAAGTCATTATACCCAAACCACATAGTGGTATAGGGTATAATAAACTTTGAATAAATAAAATTCCGTTACAATATTCTACCAGTTCTGAAAAATTTCATTATGCACTTAATTTATGAAATTAACCCTGTTGTAATCTTGGGGTCACTATCACCCCATTCTGATATTTGATAGATTCCGCCAGTCAGTGATAAGTGTAATTACATCATACATATATAATATATTTTCAATATATATTTTATTGAAATTGGCAATAATTAATATTTTTATATCCTAGTTATATCATTTTGTGATCTAGGTATAAAGATAATGAGCTGATGTTTGTTGCTATTAAAAATACTTGACCAAAACCAAGCTTTGAGTATACCGATCGTCTTAGAATCACTTTCCGAATCGATTTAGCAGTGCCGAAAAATATGTTACACTAGCTATAACCCCCGATGTGCTTCGCTACACGCATTGCAACGAAATAAAAAACTGGGAATACATTTTACTTTTGGCAGTTTTTGATTTTAACGATTATTGTTTCTTTTTCGATTTTTGATTTTGGCGTTTCTTTGCTTTGGCGATTTTTGTTATTCGCTATTTTCGCTTTTATCGATTTTCGGTTTTAGCAATTTTTGATTTTGGCGTTTTTTGTTTCTTGCGATTTTTGTTATTCGCGATTTTCGGTTTAGGCTATTTTGGACTTAGGCGATTTTTGATTTATGAGATTTTTGATTTTGTCGAGTTTTGTTTTTTGCAATTTTTGATTTTTGAGATTTTTGATTTTAGCGATTTTTGATTTTGGCGATTTTTTGCATTTAGCGATTTTTGTTTTTGACGATTTCTGATTTTGGCGATTTTTATTTTGGTGGTTTTTGTTATTCGCGATTTTCAGTTTTGGCGTCATCCATGGTTCTTGAATTATAGCTGAAACTAATAAATATAGGGGTTAGGGGGATTTCATGTCAAGTGCACCAACTTTTGAAACCGATGTCTTCCGGTGGGGATCAAATTTGCACAAAGGTTAGTCCTATTAGATAGTAGTTTAGACACAATTTTTCAACAAGATCGGTCCAGATCTCTCTGAGTTAGAGGGGATCAAAATTTGACATTTTGGCCAAACAGGTGTTTTTTCTCATCCATGTAACTTATTACCTATTGTTCTTAGAAAATTTTCTCCCAAATAGTTTAGATAGCTATTTCTTCAGT
The DNA here is from genome assembly GCA_963682025.1 of Cordilura impudica. NCBI lineage: Eukaryota > Metazoa > Arthropoda > Insecta > Diptera > Scathophagidae > Cordilura > Cordilura impudica. The sequence goes on along the minus strand of OY821519.1, from coordinate 31,640,564 downwards.
ATTTCAGGAAAAAATACTTAAAAAAAAAAAAAATTGTAGATTTTTTTTTTTGCTAAATTAAAGCATTTTTTGCCTTTATTTTCAAAAAGGGCATTTTTTTTTTTTTTTTTTCATAAGAAAGCTTTGGATTTTTCCTTTAAGAGCTTTTTGGTCGCTTAGTGGGATGGGAGTGGGATATCTATCAAAATAAATGGTTTGTAACTCAAGACAACGGTTTTTCCATTTTTCACAAATGCACTATTTTGAATTTTTTCCTATTTGTGTCTAAAACCTTACAAATAAAACTTATACTGAGAAACTAGACAAACTAAACTTTCCGAAGGTATGTAACATACCTAACTAAAATTTTATAGCCTCGGTACTGTAATACCCAGAATATGTTAACCTCAGGAAAAAAATCGCTTTTTTTCTATAGAAATGTTGAAAAATTATTATTTTTTTATTTATTTTTAATAATAATTAAATTAATGTATAATAATAATAATAATATTAAAAATAAAAAGATAAATAATTTATTAAAATTTAATCTTAATTGCATTAGATCCATTTGTATCATAACTATTTTTATACTTAATTTATTTTAGCTGATGAAGTATTTAAGTCTTGTAAATTTTTAAATACCCAGTCTTTCATCCAGCTTTTTTTGTCGCCTTTATTTACTGCGTTTTTTTGTCAATCCTTTCTTGGCGTTACTAGGTTCAGCTGTTGATTTCGCTGCTTGTTTATTTGTTGTCTTTGGAAAGAAATCGCATTGAGTAGAGGCAGAAAACTTTTTCAACTTGAGTCTTCCATCGACAAGCGGTATAAAAGCATGGTATTCAGCGGTGCCATCGATTGTTACCGCAGCATCGAATCTGCTCTTCAGTGTTTTCAATGTTTCCTGATGATCCTCTTTGCTACTAAAAACTATTTTAGTTTCTTTACAATAACTCTTTGCCCAATGGAATAAAGCAGTCGCATCTAAGATGCGATGTTGATGAGAGCACTGGAGGGTATACTTCGCTGCATTTCTTTTAAAGTTTGCTGCAATACCATCACATGCTCCTCTACCATGAGCAGTAGGATGAAAATGCCACTCAGCTGGCATTCCAAAATCTTTTTCATGGGCCATAAGATTTGCCAAGTTACTTTTGTTTTTAAAATGTTGACGAGCTCCGTCCGAAACGTAGTAGTATTATCTTCTGGTACTCATAAACTGCAACGGTATCATGTTTTAAATCGTCGGATATGATTGCCATACTTTTGTGTTCCAGTTTTTCATCTTTCATGTAGTAAATAACTACTGTGAATATAGTTGCTTGGTCGTTATTGAAGTGGAATGCTTGTATGGCATCCTGAAGAAAATATTTATAGTTTTCTGCGAAATCATATGAAATAACGAATTCACCAGACTCAAATGTATCTTCAAATCCTTGAAGCATGACCATTACTCTTTGACTAAAAAGTCATGGGTTCTCAAGTTTAGCAATCCTGTACACATTTCTTCCACAAAATCATCCACATTTAAAATGATTGTTTTCAATGTGCATCTGTCAGCCTGAATCCAAGAATCAAATTTGACCTCCTCTATATATTCTCGATCTAAAGAGTTGATTAAATTTTCTTTGATGAATGTGGTTTTCGGGCAATTTGTACATTCACCTAAGTGGCAAGAAGTTGTTACATTAGGACACATAGTCAATTTAAGGCAATCGCGGTAATCGTGTAAATCTTCTTCCGAATTATCTGTTAAATACTTTAAGTTGATTTCCTTCAACATCAGTTTAACATGTTCATGTTAAATGCAAACGCATACTGTGTGAGTTCCGCTGCTTTCTGCCAAAACGCAATGTTTTGTCCTCATTTGGGTAAATTTCGTGAAGCCAATTTTAATATCCTCGTGTTCATATTGAAATATTGCAAATATTTGTTCAAGGTTACAGAGAACCATTCTCTTCTGTTATGTTAAAAAGGTATGTTACATACCTTCGGAAAGGTTAATTTGTCTAGTTTCTCAGTATAAGTTTTATTTGTAAGGTTTTACACACAAATAGGAAAAAATTCAAAATAGTTCATTTGTGAAAAATTGAAAAACCGTTGTCTTGAGTTACAAAACATTTATTTTGATAGATATCCCACTTCCATCCCACTAAGCGACCAAAAAGCTCTTAAAGGAAAAATCCTAAGCTTTCTTATGAAAAAAAAAAAAAAAAAAAATGCCCTTTTTGAAAATAAAGGCAAAAAATGCTTTAATTTAGCAAAAAAAAAAGTCTACAAATTTTTATTTTTTTTTTAAGTATTTTTTCCGAAATATTGAAGAAATAGCTATCTAAACTCTTTGGGAAAAAATTTTCTAAGAACAATAGGTAATAAGTTACATGGATGAGAAAAAAAACCTGTTTGGCCAAAATGCCAAATTTTGATCCCCTCTAACTCAGAGAGATCTGGACCGATCTTATTGAAAAATTGTGTCTAAACTACTATCCAATAGGACTAACCTTGGTGCAAATTTCATCCCGATCGGAAGACATCGGTTTCAAAAGTTGGTGCACTTGACATGAAACCCCCATAAATATAAAAGGTCATTAAAAAAATTGGCCTGAGAACGCCAAACCCTTTTTGTTTTTACTACAATTGTATTTTAACCCTAACATGGATTACTCACAACATAACTTGTTCATCGTCAGCATCATTCTGTCTATTACTTCAGCTCATGCTTAATCAACTATTTAATTCAAACATCAGAAAGAAAAGATTTTTTTTTTAATTCTAAATTTTTTATTATTATTTTTTAATTTCCTGTGATTTAATATTTAAAATTTTTTTTTGTATTGATAAAAGCAATTACTAATTCATTTTCTTTTTTTTTTATCTATTTGCAGGTGAGTTTTAATTAAGATGATTGAGGCTATCTATCATATTCCATATAAACGAAATATTTTTAGCCTGTATGTGACATAATTTTGAAACAGATGTTTTCAAGGATCAAAGCAGAGAAATCAAAACTATAACATGGTTATCGAAATATACAATTTTTTTCGTTAATTTATTTTTATCTAAAAGATCAGAAATACATAAAATTTTGAAATGTATTATTGAATTTTATATGACAGATATATGGGTATTAATAATACACTAGCAGATTCCAGCCCTCGAAATTCGAATGAAAATTCTAGGAAATTTTATTTTTTCATTTAAAAAAGACCCTAAAGATATGCTAATCAATTATAGCCAATTCACAAATCAACACAAAAAAAACAAACTAATTTTTATTACAAACACATTAACAAATTTAATAAAGACACACCTAGCATTATATAATTTTATATATGCGTTAGTAGCAAATTTTAATGCAATTAACTCAAATTAAAGGAAAAAATTTAAAAATTTGTAAATCTGCAAAACGGCTAAAAAGAAATAACTTTTCAATAACATACGATTGGTCAAAATCGGTATAAAACGGTAGAACAAAACATCGGTCACTATAAATCGCCTAGTCTATTAATATTATAAGTATTTAAAGTAACAATACAGGTTTGAGAATAACTTAACCTAATAGGGTTGACATATCTATAGTATTAACAGATAAGGCTATTTCTTGTGACCGATAATTTGTTCCACAATTTTCTCCCGATTTTGACCAAACATATTTTATTTGCAAGGTATTTCTTTTTAGCTGTACACCAGATTTAGTGATTTTTAATTTTTCCTTTATATTGAGTAAATTGCATTTAAAGTTGCTACTAACTCACACATAAGATTATACATATGCCATGCGTGCATTTATTAAATTTGTTAATGCATTTGTTAATGAGTTTGTTTACTTCATTCACAATAATAATAAACCAAAAAAGTGTTTGTGAATTGGCTAATTTGGAAAATAAATTTGCCTAGATATTGCACTCAAGTTTCGAGCGCTGTAATCTGCTAGTAATATATAAATACATGAATTTGCATTACCATTTTCAAAAGGTAATAATTTGATTGATATATAATATAAATTGTATAAATTGGTTTTTGTATAAAAGTACATTCACATAAACTTTATTTTATTTTTGATATATATACTTGTATCTTATATTTATTAATAGATGTAACCCGATGTGTTTCGCTGCCCTCCTCCCCGCCCCACATAGTAACGAAAGGGCAGATATGTGACGTTTATTATTTACTTTTTATGGGCGTGTCACGCCCCTTTATCCGATCCCGCCCATTTTTTGTCTGACTACTCACGTTAATAAGATAAATTTGCAAAGCTGTCCATGCTATAAGATATTGAGTAAGATATTGACTAACTAATTTGCATGGGAGGTACCACGCCCACTTATCCGATCCCGCCTATTTACAGCATAGTTACTAACATTCATAGCAGGGGATCTCACACAAATATGCAAAGCTCTTATCATAGTACTCAAAATATATGACATAAAAAATTTATTTTTACGCCCACTAAAAATATAACATATCCGCAGTAATGCCGTTTTCTTTTCTGACAAAAAATGTCGCCCTTTTTGCCCTTTTTTTTGAAAAGTGTATTTTTTATATATTCTGAGTTAAGAGCAACCTCATATTGTATATCAATCGAAAGATCTCCAAGTGCTCTATTCATAAATGCAAAAAAATTTTGATTATTATCCTCTTGGAAGGCATAGGGTGAAAATATTCAAAAAAAAGGGGAACAATGGGGAAATATTCTCACACTATGAGCTGAAAGAAGTCAGTGGCTGGAAGTTTTTTGGATTACAAGGGCCCGACTTTGAGACCTTTCGATTGATGTATAAGATAAGATTGCTTTTAATTCAGAATATTTAAAAAAATACAGTTTTCGAAAAAAGGGCAAAAAGGGTCGACATTTTTTTGTTAGAATAGAAAACGGCATAAGACTCTGTGAAAATTTCAGGAAGATCAGAGTAGTTATGCAGATTACCTCCTACAAACAAACAAAAAAATAAAAAAAAACATATTACCTCTTTATTGTAGTAGTAGAGATTATATCGAGGGTTTATAGTCAAAAAGTGCTAACTGCAATTTTCAATATAATTTATGTTTGGTTTTAAACTGTTCTCTAAAATAATTGTTATCTACTCGTATAATAATGATTTTAATTTTCAACGTCCATAGTAGGATTAATTCATAATAGATATTTAACTAAGCCGATAGATGAATACCTTTAGATCTAATGAATAAATTGGTGTTCCTCGCTCTCCTCAACAATTTTGTTAAACCAGAAAGCACTTTTGAATCTAAATCCTCGATATATATTTTTCCATTAATGATTTAATTTACAATTACATTTTGTTTCATGGTCCTGTAAGTGTAATTCTATTTTAACAATTTTACTCATCAACAATTACATCACATTCTTCTCCACATATTTTCCTGGCTTTACTTTTAGTCACTATCATTGATTCGTCTTTAGTCCTTAATCGTTTCCTACTTGCAACAATACGATAAATTATATATTGATAATGACACTGTTGGATGTTAGCTTTTCTCAACTGTTTAACATGAGCATGTTTTTGACTATCATTTATCTGAACCATATACCTTATGCTTCTTATTTACTTAATTCTCGCCGGAATCCATTTCATATAGCATGAACATACATTTCTGTACAACACTTTTTCATTGACTTTAACTATTTTGTCTTTTTATAATTCCTGTATTGTTTTATCTGGGTGACCCAAAATTTTCGGTCCCTCTATAATATCAACTTCATTCCCTTCCTTCTCTTTATCTTCAAAAACATCTAGCAGAGTTTTTGGTTCATATTTAAATAACAAAGATGTTGGTGCTATATCCATAACAGTAGAGGGAGTATTTTTGTATTGAAGTAAAAAATTTTCAATATCAAATCCCACGCAGTATTCTGTTCCATTTTCAATCATAAATTTCTTCAGGGCTTGTTGAACAGTTTGCTCAGCCCGATCTGCGCTACAATTTCTTTTACAAAATTTAATAAAATAGCCCGGGCTAAAACGTGGACCGTTATCACTTACCAGAGCAGTCCAAAAATCACAAATATTTTCCTTAACACTTCACACAGCGTTGTCGCATCTGTTTTCTTCTTACTATACATTCAATCCATTTCGAATATATGTCAAATAAAACCAGTATTGTTATATTTATCGATTTTACAAAAATCTATGTGAATTCTCTCGAATGGATTGCTTCCACTTTGTAAAAATAGTCTTTAGAGAATTTTGCAAAGGTTCGCATCTATGCGCGAAATCTTTAAAATCATTATCTATACGGGGCCGCCATACACATGTTCGAGCTATACTTTTCATTCGAACAATTCCTACATGACTTTCGTGTAACAAATCTTAAACTTTGCTTAGTAATCTCAACGGTATTACCAACCTATTTGCATAGAACAGACAACCATATTCAATACCTAGTGAATAACGTTTAAAAAAATACAGAACCAAATCTTAATTTTTATATTGTGGTCACTTCCAAACTATATCTATTTTCATCTCACGCTTTAAATAATTTATCTTTAGAGGTTAGTCCACCTCGATAACTTATCTGCATGCTTCATATCTGACCCCCTTTTTTATAACAAATTTTAAAATCATACATCGATAAAATGATCACCCAGCGCTGCAGACGGTTTGCAGCCACTGCTGAGACATCGTTTTTACTTCCAAAAATAGCACATAGTAGTTGATGGAATTTGGATATTTATCAAAGTTCAGAAAAAAACACACACTGAATAAAAAACTCGTAAACAAACTAGCTCAGACCAACAATCACATATTTTTATTTTCATATCAACTTTGTGTGTTTCTAAATTTTATACGGTGCTCAACACAATCATGACTGTGTTTCGTTTTAATATTTCGTTATCTACACGAACATTTTTCTATAACGTATTTTTTGTTTCGAACACACACAAACCTCACAGATTCGAGTGTAGCTTTATTTTAAGTTCGTTTTCTTGTACGTGTACTGCTACAAAAACCGAACATTATCCACTCGCGACCGGACATCCCTATCATAACGACAACAATTGTTTCAACCAAGGTTATTAAAAAAATCTAAAATAATTCATTAGCAGTTATAAAAAAATAAAAATAAAAAGATAATAAAAATAAAATAAAAAAAAAATAAAAGATAATAATAAAAAAGAAAACAGAGAAATTTTATATATTGTTTATGACTTAATTTCGTTTTTTGTTTCGATCGCGAGTGGATAGTGTTTTAATTTTTAGATGTACGCGTTGAAGAACATGTTCTGTTTTTTTTAGCAGTGCACATGCAAGAAAACGAACTTAAAATAAGGCGAATCTGTGTGGTTTATGTGTGTTCGAAACAAAAAATATTAAAACGAAACACAGTCATGGTTGGACACCGTCCAAAATTTAGAAACACATTTGATATGAAAATGAAAATAGAAAGAACATTGTGTGCGTCATGTGTGTATTTTCTGAACCTTGATATTTATGGAATTTGTTGATAGTTAATGCTTCCTTATTTAGTTGAGAGTAGTTCTTTTCAGCCTCAAGGAGCATACTCGATATAAACATAACTGGCCTCTCATCGCCTTCGAATACGTGTGATAGTAATGCTCCCACTCCATATGAGCTTGTGTCACAAGCTATAGCTATCGGTTTAGTCGGATCGTAATGAACTAAAATGTCTATGTCAACATTTAACTTTTTACTTTTCTTAAACACTGCATCATGGGGAGTGTTCCAATCCCAAGGTGTTTTACTATTTAGGAAAAAATTAATCATATCTAAATATGAACTTAGCTGTGTTTTATTTTCGGTTTCGGCTGCATTTATCACGGCTTGAATTCACTCTTGGTTCAATGAAATGACATGCGCATTGTTGTTATACCCCAAGTAGACTAATTCGTCTGCACAAAATATGCACTTTTTTTCATTTACGCGCATATTATACATTTCAGTTTTTCGAGAACATTTTCTTAATTCTTCTCGCATTCTTTATTATCTGAACCTCCTACTAAAATATCCTCAAAATAGTTATGAACTTAATCTCATCCCTTTAAAATCTCGCACATTATCCCATCCTCGTCGCCAAATATTGTATTTAAATTTACAATGCAGGTCGGAGGTTATACACAAACTGCCTTATTAATAAACATTTAAAAAGTATAAAGTATAAGAATAACTTAACGTAATAGGGTTGACATATCTGTAATATTAATAGGCAAGGCGATTTCTTGTGACCGATGTGAGTTTCACAGTTTTACCCAGATTTTGACAAAAAAGTTATCATTTGAAAGGTATTTCTTTTTAGCTGTTACTCAGATTTACAGATTTTCATCTTCTGGAATATTTTTTTGGAGCTATGATCGCTCAAAGTTGTAACTAACACATTCATTAAATTATACAATGATATGTGTGTGTCTATTAAATTTATTAATGTGTTTGTGTTAATGTGTTGAATTTGTTTTCTTCATCTAAAATGAGTTGAATTGTGAAGCATACCTTTAAGGTCTTAATTAAATGAAAAAATAAAATGTCCTGGAATTTGCACTCGAATTTCGAGTGCTGGAAGCTGCTAGTAATATATGTGTGGTCACGAGCGATAACCGCCTAAATCGAATTAAGAACGATTTGAGTCATGTATGCTATCATATTCTACTAAAAACGCTTTATATTTGCGTGAATTTCTCTAACACTGTTATATAAAAAGTTATTAATAAAAACATACTGACCTAAGTCGTAATGAAGCCCCATTACATTTATATAAAACGTAATTTTTCTGAAAAGCTTGTTTTTCGACTTAGGCGGTTAATGCTTGTGACGACAGATATAAATACATTACAAGTATAAAATTAATAAAAATAAAAAATTTAGTTGTTTTATGAAAAAGTGATAACTGATCAATATTTTCCTTTTTTCTTCAAATATATTTTTCCTATCAAACCTTTTCCTGAAAATCTTCAAACAAAAATATTAGGCGAATTCATAATTGCATTAAAATTAATTCTGAATTGCATTTAAATTATATAGATATCATATAATCATAATCCTATATTTTATAAATTTCGGTTCATATATTTTTGCAACAAAACCTTTTAATATGAACAATTGAAAACTCTCCATGTCTAAACAAATAAAAACCACCCATGTTGACCATATTTAAACATTTTTTTCAATATATTGTATTGTCTTAAACTCTTATAGCAGGGGTTAGTGACAAATTTAACACCTTTGGGGTCTAAATATTTCGTATTTTGTTTTTATTGCACACATTTTATCTATGAATTTGAAATCATTAACCATTATCATACCAATTCCATGTCTATTTTTACAAACATGTTTCTGGGGTCAAATTCAAGAGCTATTGTTAACAGCTTTTTTTTCTGGCCGTTTCTTTTTGCAATTTTTGTTCATATAAAAATTTACAAGATTGTTTAAAAATGATAATTTGAGCAAGTGCAATACAATTTTACAATATACAATCGTAAATTATAATATTTATAAACAAATGTTTTCAAGATTATATGTGGTATGGAGAGGAAGGCGTGAAGAAAAAAAAATATTTTTACATTTGTACATGCAGGAAAACTGCATTGCGAAAAATCTGAAGAATTCAATGTCAGCAAATTTCTCTTAAAGCAATTTCTTTATTTCGTTGTTTTTTTTTCTATACAAATAACAATAGACAAACAATTGCATGCAATTGCAAAAAAAAGCTTTAAAATTTCACAGATTCTCACACACAGTTACAGAATGAAAGATAAACACAGTCATAATTAAGGTGACCATCAAACAAATACATGGACAAGAGCTGGTGGCTATGTGGAAATTTTAAAATATTTTCAGCCTTGTTCAGAGACCGTCAAGATTTTTGATTTTCACTGTTAAGTTGGTGCAAAACAAATCAAATTGTTTTTTGCATCCATAAATGGAACGTGGAACTAGTTATTATATTAGTAGGTCAATTTCCCTTTTAAATGATTATACAATTTAAAGGATTTTTTAAATTATAGAAGGATTCGAAAAATTTGCTTTAAAATTTCCATCTATGTTAGAACTCCCAGACCAGGGGCATACTTTCCTCATTTCGTCCTTTGGAATCTGCGTCTTCTACTACATGAATTGGACCCATTTCTTCGCCCGAAAATCAACCATATACCATAATACTGCCACGATCAAACTTAGCTTTTATTTGTATATTTTGGGTCAAGTCTTTTTTCCCTTTGTCGTAGTGCAAACGTTATTCCATCATGGCCTCTTAAAATAAACTTGGACTTATCTGAAAAGAGAACGGGATTCAAATTCTGTCGTCACCAGTTCATGTGTTCTTTAGCGAGTCACACAATTTGTCTCTGATATCGGTGGTTTCTTCATAGGACGATAACAACCAAGATCAGCCTAAGATTCTGTACGGGAACCAATTCGAGTGCATATTGTTAGTTTCAGATTGTTAGTGACCTCTTTACGTAGCATTTTAAACTCTTTTGTAATCAAACTAGAGGTCGCAGATATGAGTATATGTGGTGAAATTTTGTGCATAAGCTTCCATCGGCCATAGGATGAACGCTATGGCAATTGGTGAAAATCGGTTAATGTTCGGACCTAGTCCCCATACAGATAACCCCTATGGTATTGCCTTAAATTGCCATAATATCCAAATTATCATATAGATCTCGGTCTAATTGGGTTTGTGTATGTTTATTACATCTATTTATCAGTAGTCCAAAAATACACCGTATATAACAATTCTTAGTTATAGCCCCCATATGAAGCTGATTCCAGATCTTCACATAAATCTATTAAAAAACAAAAATTTTGCACAGATTTTTCTCAATTTTGATTTGTATGTATATGCTTTTGCCAAATATAAGTAACCTTTCAACATATGATCAGGATCGGGCAATTTTTCATGCTTATTTCCTATATCTAATTAGTTGGACTTAAGAGATAGGGTCATTTAACGCACGGCATAGGGTATCGCATAGTCGGTCTAGAATAACTATAATTTTCTGACTTGTTTTGACATGTTGTATGGGTCCTACCGCCTAAACGTTGAGTCGCCACCATATCTCTTTCACGATATTTATTGAAATTTTTGAAATTATGGTTTTATTCATAATTTTCTTTTCCTTAAAACCAGCAGTAAAATCATTTATTATTCTGATTTTTAACTCTTCACAAAGCTCTACTATTGCCATTTTTTTATAATAATTTAAAGATTAAAACGTTGAAAAATACATTTGTCTTAAAAAAAACAGTTGAAAGAAAACTTCAGAGACTATAATTATTTACATGCCATCTTTTATTTTTATTGTTTTAATCAATTCTGGCACAAAAGTTTGAATGTTTCCATTGTTTTGGCGTCACTAAAAAAATTTTTTTTATTATTTTTTTGTAAAAAATTTTATACGTTTCGACAGAGAACACGCAAAAATTTCGCGAAAAAACATAATTTTAGGACTGAACACGAAATTATAAAAAAAAAACAAAATTGAGAGTTTGTAAAAGTTTCTAATATATTGTCACCCACTGTATATATTTTATGTGTTCTAGATTTTTTTTCTGATTCTTCCAAACGGAATTACAAATTTACATACATACTGGTGTGGAAGGTATAAATTAAAACTGAAAAATTTTTATAAATATTGTTTATACATTTAAATACACTAGCAGATCCCAGCCCTCGAAATTCGAGTGCAAATTCTAGGAAAAATTATTTTTTTATTTAATAGAGACCCTAAGGTGTGCTAATCAATCTTAGCCAATTCACAATTTAACACTTTTTAAATAATGTTTTTTGTCCAAAATGATTTTTCAATTCAACACATGTTTATAAAGAAAAACTAATTTTTTTTTGCAAACACATTAATTTTGTGTTAGTAGCAACTTTAAATGAGCAGAACTCCAAAAAAAATTTAAAAGTTTAAAAATCTGAATACCTCGTGGACAGCTAAAAAGTAATATCTTTCAAATATGATACGTTTCGTCAAAATCGCTAGAAAACTGTAAAGCAAATCATCGGTCACAACAAATTGCCTTACCTATTAATATTTTAGATATTGTGGTATATATATTGTGATATTTCGATCGCGATCAATTTTCCAGGGATTTCAGAACATTCTGAAATCTCTCATATGGATCGCGTTCCGTCAATATTGCATGATACATGTTCAATGTATATTGTGATATTTGACCGTGATTAAAATATATTTAATGTGTAACAGTGCCCTCACTCTATTCTGATCCAATTTTCAAAATTTTAGTCTATAGAGATTTCGGTTTCAAATTATCTAAATTTGTAAAAATTAATATCTTAAAAAAATAATTATGAATCTATACTAATATAATTAAGAGGGAATGTGTTTGTTTGTAGGAAATAATCTCCGTAACTATTTATCTGATTTTAAAAATTTTGGTTCTAATATTTAGAATGGTCCTTAAGGATGGGCATAGGTTATACATTTTTTTTGATATATTTAGTGGGCGTGGCACCTCCCATATAAAATTAATGTTTAGTATCGTACAATATGAGTACTAGGGCGGCCCTTAATAAAAAAATGTGTTCAAACTCTCCGTCTCACCCCCTGGAAATATGCGAATAGCAAAAAAACTGAGAAATACAAAGTTTTGGGGCAATCAAAAAATATTTAGTTGTGCCTCAACCCGATTGAAAATTTCAAGTGTGTTTATATGGGGAAAATATGACTTTTTTTACAGATTTTACAAAATTTTGTTCTATGGTTTAATTTTTCCGACAAGTTGTTATACAATTCGGGATCACTATTAAATTATACTTTCAAAAAGCTATAAAAATTCAAAATCACATAAAACCTCGCCAAGAAATAGCAAATGCCCCAGACCACTTTTGTGCCAAAAAAAAAAAACTAGGTCATGAAATTTGATAGCACTTTTTCAACTTTGAAGAATTGAATAAAGCCATAATTTTTTTTTGGTCTCTATACTAGTAAGGAGTCAGCTATGAAGTATTGTTTTAATACCACGTTCCTAACCTATTAAGCATTGAGACCGAAAATGGAAAATTTTTTTTGATAAAATTTTGAAAACTCCTTTTTCAAGTTTTGAAAAATTTTCTTAAACAAAATTTAAAAAATGGACCTAGCTCTGGTCTTGTTAAACGCATGTTAGAAATTAACTGTGTGAATATGTAGGGAAATCGCTATAGCAGAATTTTTTGACAAGGATTTTATTTTTGCGGAGTTCGAGGAAAATGGGATTTTAGTAAATTATTCTGTTGTACTCTTTCTAACTACTTTGTATCAAAAATTCATCACTTTTCTACTTTTAAATGTTATATTTTAACTTAATAGTCGAGGGTTTCGGAAAAAATAATATGACCCCATTAACCCTTTTGTAATTGGGGTCACATATGGCCCCAAGCTAATAAAAGACAATTTATTAAAAAAATTCAAATATTTTGTAAGTGCTGTTGAATTTTTAGATGCGATGCGTAAAATATAATGACAAAATATGCAGAACATCCGCTTCTAAAATTTGGGATAAATCCGAAAACGTTAACCCATTATTTGCCAAGGCCAGGTCTGGATTTTAAGATATTTTTAAATAAAAAAATGACCGAAAACGAGTTTTTCTATTAAACTCGATAAAACCACTATTTAGAATTTAAGAAAAATAATTCGCTTAATTTTTGTGTATTTAACCCTTCAGTGCTCCTGGGATCAAATTAATCCATTGTGATATATCTTTGGTGCAATTATCTGCTTATTGCTCGCGAATATAAATTAAAACAACTTCTAACCAATTTTGTTATGAAATTATTTTATGTCTAAAAACTATCTAAATTTTTCTAAATAAAATAAGAAGAGCCACAAATAACCCAAAGCTAATAAGAGACAATTGATTCAAAAGAATATGAAATATAAAATTAATTCTATTTATTTTGGTGTATTTAAAGATGATTTAGTGTGCGATTCAAATTTCTGTCATCAGTTATGACTTGCAATAAGTATTGCTTTTCTTTAGTCTATAATATTTTAGCCTAGACGATTTCTTGTGAACTATGGTTTGTTCTACCGTTTTATCCCGATTTTGATCGATTATCCGAAATTTTAAGAGCGGATATATACAAAATATTTGATTTTTTTGAATATATTATCTTTTGTTAGCTTGGGGTCATATGTGACCCCAATTACAAAAGGGTTAATGGGGTCATAATATTTTTTCCGGAACCCTAGGTTATTAAGCTAAAATATAACATTTTAAAGTAGAAAAGTGATGAATTTTAGATACAAAGTATTTAGGAAGAGTAATTTACAGAATATTTTACTAAAATCCCATTTTTCTCGAAATCCTTAAAAATAAAATCCTTGTAAAAAAAATTCTGGAATAGGGATTTACTTGAAACTTCGCAAAGTTTATCTGTAACATGTATTTAACAAAACGTTTAAGTTTAAGATCCGATTTTTTAAATTTTGTTTAAGAAAATTTCTTTTCAAACTTGAAAAAGGAGTTTTCAAAATTGTATCAAAAAATTTTTCATTTTCGGTCTCAATGCGCAATAGGTTAACAACAAGGTAATAAAACAATACTTCAAATCTTATTCCTTACAAGTATAGAGACCAAAAAAAAAAAACTATGGCTTTAATCAATTCCTCAAAGTTGAAAAAAGTGCGATCAAATTTCATGACCTAATTTTTTTTTTTTTGGCACAAAAGTGTCTGTGGCATTTACTATTTCTTGGCAAACTTTTATTCGATTTTGAATTTTTATAGCTTTTTGAAAGGATAATTTAATACTGATCTCGCATTATATAACAAATTGTCGGAAAAATTAAACTATAGAACAAAATTTTCAATCGCGTTAAGGCATTTTGTCGTTTTGATTGCCCAAAAACTTTGTATTTCTCAGTTTTTTTGCTATTCGCATATTTCTATGGGGTGAGACCAAGAGTATGAACACTTTTTTTCCCTCCATATAATGAAGGGCCACCCCAATGAGTACTACGACAGAGAGAGCTTTACAAATTTGTATGATGTCACCTATTATTTAGCCATGACGAAAATGGGCGGGATTGGATAAGTGTGCATGGGCCTTCCATACAAACTGATAATTCAATATTATATCTCAAGTACTACGACAGAGACAGCTTAGCAAATCTGAGGTCATATATTAATAATGTGATTAGTCGAACAAAAAATGCACGTGATCGGAGCAGTGGGAGTGGCACCTCCCAAACAAAATAAATATATATTATCATATTACTGGTGTACTATAAAAGGGAAAGCCTGCACATTTTGCACGAGTACATCAGATATTAATGTGAGTAGTCCGATAAAAATTGAGTAGGATGGTAGTGGTGGGCGTGGCATCTCCTATACAAAAAGAAAGCACCTGTCTTGAAACTATGACAAGTACATTAAATATCAATGTGAGTAGTCGTAGAAAATATTGGATATTGCCAAATTTAAAAACTGCTCAAAATTAAAAATCGCCAAAACCGAAAATAGCGAAAAATAAAAATCGCCAAAAACAAAACTCTTCAAAGTCAAAAATGGGCAAAATCAAAAATCGCCCAAATCAAAAATAGTTTAAATGAAAAATTTGCCAAATGGTATTCTAAATTCAAGGCCAGTATTTAAGTGTTGCCGGATTTTATTTGCTCCAGAGTAGGAACGCGAAAAACTTTGATAAATGTTGCACCGAATGAAAAACAAAAAGTATTGTATATTAATCAGCAAGCATTGAAATAAAAATATGTTATATAAATTAAATAATATATTCTAATTGCAAAATACAAACTTCGTAGGAAAAATTTATTATTAAATAAAACATACTCGTATCAATAAGTCTCGGCAAGTTGTAGAGAAGCGCGAAAGGACATACTAGTTTATCATAAATTTTTCTAATATTCCCTAAAATATACAAATTCTATGCCCTCCGGGTTGCTCATTGTTAGTTTCATTACGAATTACTCTGCTATGGCAACTTATTACAATATCTTATTGAATGTTTACACTATCACACTTTCTAAGACGACCTGTCAAAAAGTCGATTATTATGAAAACGTCGTATCATGTAAAAAGCTTATGTTATGAAATTAACAGTCGGTACGATTTTATTTTCGATGTCCGATGGTTTTAGAAATATTTTTAAAAACTTGTCATTTTAATCGGAGTCGTTTTTTTTTTTTGTAATATTAAAAAAAAGGTAAAAAAAGAAGGTGGAAATAACATACGTGGACTGCGGATGTTTTCGCCTTATGTGAGACACAGGTAAGTGAGGATGCTGATCCACAGGATTTTCACATACCCGGTTATCACCTTCTATCCTTTTTTGCAGCGTACATTCGCGACAATGTTTTGTACAAGTTCCAGCAACATCTGAACTGTAATTATGCAGAATTTAACTCGCTTTGGGCTAAGTTCAAAATCAGGTCACACATTTTGCATCTCGGGTTTCTATACAGAAGCCCAAACATAGAAAGGGAGCATACCTATAATGGCTTCGATGCCCTTTCTGAATCTATAACTAAAATATTAGAGAGTTGCCCGAATAGCGAATTCGTACTTGCCGGCGATTTCAATATTCACAACTCTTCATGGCTTCACCATTTGAGTCAAACAACTCCCGAAGGCCGTTACGTTGAGCTTTTCGCCGCTCATAGCCACCTTGCGCAACTAGTGAATGAACCAACGCACATTCCATGCATTGAAGGGCAAAGACAAAATATTCTCGACCTTTTTCTAACTTCACACCCTGACAAGTATGAAGTGAAATTTCTTGGACCTCTCGGTAATTCCACAAGCTACGAAACGCTCAGTTTTTATTTACGAAAATGCTCGTTGCACCGAGCTCAACGATTTCTTCAAGCATTTTAACTGGAAAATTTGTTTCCTGGACAATAATATTGACGCTGATAATGGTGGAAAAAATAATAGGCTTGGTATGAGGTTATTCATTCCATCAAAGTACATTTCGGCTAAAGCTAAAAATCTTTGTTTAACCAGACTTGCAGAGATGCAGTCAGATCCAGAGAGGAAGCATTCAGACTTTGGCGTGAAAATAAAAATTCCGTCACTGAACTGCTACGCAAACAGATGAGAAATGAATGTGCGAAAGTACTAAGACGCGAAAAGTTTATTCACGACAAGCGTTTTCGTGCTAAAGTTCTTTCTGCTCCTCGGGGCAGCAAGAGCTTTTGGTCATTTGTTAAGAGAGTAAAGAATAATGCTAGATCTGCAATCCCAACTCTTATGACTTGATAAGGCTATTCTTTTAGCTGACCTTTTTGCAAAAAATTCATTTTTGCCGGATAGCGATCAACTACTGCCCGAACTCAAAAGAGTATCTTGTACTATGGCTAAAATATTCTTCCGAGCACGTGCAGTTAAAAAGTTCTTTCGGATCTCAACATTAATAAGTCTCCGGGACCGGATGGTATATCAGCACTGGTGCTGAAACAGTTCTCTTCGATGCTAGCCAGTCCATTGGCCAATCTTTTGGGCCCTTCTTACCATGCAAGAGTCGTTCCCTCTTGCTGGAAGGTTGCTAATGTCAAACCAATCCCTAAAAAGGGTGCGGCTAATAATCCTGAAAATTACCGTCCAACTGAAATCTTCTCTGCGCTCTCAAGGGTGATGGAGATCATGATCAATTTCCATCTTGTGAACTACCAAGAGGCCAACTCACTTCTTAATTATCGTCAGTATGGCTTCCGTAGAAATCGTTCCACGGGAGACCTGTTAGCTCTACTTTCTGAGCGCTGGAGTCGATCCATTCGCAATTTTGGCGAAAGTAAAGTGCTTGCTCTAGATAATTCCAAGGCATACGATCGTGTGTGGCACGGTGTATTGATATCAAAGCTTATTGCATTTGGGGTCGGTAATGACTTCTCTCGATTTATATCGAGTTTTCTCAGAGATCAAGCAATACGTGCTGTTATTGATGGGGTCTCATCCAATGAGTTTCAGCTTAATTCAGTGGTATCCCAAGGTTCCGTTCTTTCTCATTCTCTTTTCTTATCTTTCTGAACGACATTCTTGTTCAAACTTTTAACTCTATATACTCTTTCGCAGATGACAGCAGCATTTGTCATTCATTTTCCTTTATTTGTAAGCCAAGCCACTTGGAGGTTGGCGGGCAAAAGGCAGACAATGAATGAGATACTCAATCAAGACCTGTTAACAATCTCCGAGTTTGGTAAAGCAAATAGGGTTGATTTTAATGCGCTGAAGACTTAATGTTGTATGTTGACCCATAGGGCCATGGATTCATTAATGTCATCTATATATATGGGTGGTATAGGTATTGAGGAATCAGATACTCTTGATGTTCTAGACATGAGAATTCAGTGTGATGTTCGTTGGAATGAGCATGTTTTTCAAGTGTCGAAAGAAGCATTCAGGTGTCTTGGTTTTCTAAAACGGTGCAAAAATTACTTCACTCCCTCTGATCTCCTTAAAATCTATACCACTTACATCCGACCGAAAATGGAATACGCCTCCCGTATATGGGCAGGAGCTTCAAAATTTATTTTGGAGCTACTGGAACGTGTGCAAAGGAGGGCGTTGATGCTCATCAATGACACTAGGGTATCCAATTCTATTGACTCATTGGAACATCGTCGGCATGTGGGTTGTGTATCACTGTTCTTCTGAAATTAGCGAACTTATTTCAAATGCCCGAGTTTCGGTTCGCTCTACCCGCTTCTCTACTAGATCACATACCTTTGCAATTTATTGCCCATTTGACCGCACAACGCATTACAGAGAGAATTCGTTTATCAGTCGAACTAGTCGTATGTGGAATAAACTCCCCGCAGAGGTCTTTCCTGACAGTTGTAATCTAATAAAATTTAAGTCAAATATCCACAAACTCTACTCCCTCTTTCCTCGTTCCCATAACCTATTTTCCTGAGATCAACACAATGCACTGCATTTGTAAGGGGCATCCCATGATAAATAAAAAAAATAAAATATAAATTTCAAAATAAGTTTGTTTGTTATTCTAAACATCTGTTTTCATAAGAGTTGGTGTGATGGTGTAAATGGCTTAAGTATGCAGAAATGGTGTCCATACGTTTTTATGACGACTTTTTATTTCGAAATATCCTACGACTGAATGGTTCGTGTAAACGGGCCTTAACCGACATTAGCAAATTTTGTTATGTGTGGCTAATTCTGATAAATTGAATAAATAAGAATTTTCTCAATAATTTAAATTTAGAAAATAGAAATAACAAAAAGAATTACATAATAAAACTTTGTAGTGTATAAAACTGAAATTTTCTTTTTTATTTTTGAAGAAATTGGTCACCTCTCTTGATCCTCTTATCATTCTTTTGCAGATTGTTAGGCTACTCAAGCGCACTCATTGGCAATTGTTACAATGACGGCAAATTATATCGTATCGCATTAACCATAAGCACATGCAACAATCGATGTATAGAAAATAATAGATACTTACCTACCAACTAATAAAAAACATAAAACAGATAGAAAAACATTGCAATAAATATATACGAGTATACAAATAGTGAATAGAAAGAAACTCGCAGAAGAATGAATAAAAAATAAATCGTAACAGACAGACACACACAGACCAAGTGTCTTAACAATAAATGTTTATCACAATTGTAGTGACCGATCAATGGTACCATACATATACTCCTCGTAACACAACAACAACAACAATAGCGGCAGCAGAAGTAATAGGAACACAACGGCAATGCAGTATCCCCAGCAGCAATATAACAAAACAACAAATTCTATATGAGCATGTTACCATTCCTATTCATTGTTATTTGTTAGAAATTTTCACCTTAACCCTCTTGGAACCAAAAATGTGGGGTAAAGTTATGTTAAAGAAATAATTGAAAATTAGATTTGAAATTTGTTATTTTTTTCTTTTTTGTGATTTTCATTTTCACCATTTCGTTTGTGTAGGGTTAAATCTGAAAAACTTAAGAAACAATTTCAATGTTTGTTTATGCCCATCAATTGTGCAAAGAAAAATGTTTTGTTTATTTTTGATGCTGCTGTTGTTGTTGTTATATTTTTTTTGTTTTTTTTTTTTTGTATTTATGTAAGCAACACATAAACTCTTTGGCCATAATAATAGTTTTTCTTTAACTCGGTCTGTGTACTTTATTTTGTTTTTAAAAGTACGAAAACGTACTGGCCGTTGTCTGCGAACAATTCCTTTTTGCATTTGTTAACCCATTACCTTTTTGTGTGAGCTTTTGCTTTATGGAATGAAATGAAAAACTTCCTGACAATAATGGTGACGCAGCTCATTACTAATGCAAACACTTGAATACAGCCAACAACAATAACGACATTCGTAAAAAGTATAGAGGCCGAGATGTGTTATTGCTTTGTTGCTGCATCACTTGAACATTCTTTTTCTTTTTTAGTTTGCACATATTTCCATTTTTTTTTTTGTACTTCTGCTTCTTCAAACAAAAGTCCAGCAGGCTGCAAATTATGCTTGCCAGCCTGCTGTTTAAACTGGCATTATAAGGAGTAGAATTATCTTTGGTGTACGTGGTGCAACGTACTTACCATTGACTAGGAAATGTTTCTCTGTTATAAATTCCGGCAATGACAATTTGTAATTGTTGGCTTTACAATTGGAATAGAAGAAATTCATGGAATTGTTTTTGTTTGGGAAAAAAAGAAAAACAAATAATAGCAATAACTATAATAATAATAATATAACAGAAGAAAAAAATAAACAAACAAAACGGAATCCTTAAAAAACTTTCGAATTTATAAAAGATGTTATGACACCCATAAAATCTGTAGTTATTGAACAAATATACGGTTATATTAATTTAACTTTTTCCTTTTTAACTGTCTGTTGGCCAGCAGAATTTTCATTTGAGCTAATATTTGCATCCATATCTTTTAATTGGATATTGCAACTGGTGAAAGCATTACCTTTAATGCAATTAAGCACACCTAAGTTTGTTGTTGATACAAGGGTGGTCCCAGAACAACCCGACCTGACATATAGATGGCAGCAGTATGAAAAAAATTACCTTGGTAAAAAGTGGCCACCCTATATAGCATATGTCTTAAGTTGCAAGGCGTCACGATATTTTGTATTATATTTCACAATGCAATCACAAAAACAGCGTAATATGTAACGCGTACAACAAAATCGGTGTAAACAATTATGATATGTAATAACATGCTTGAAAATGAAAAATAAAAAATGAAAACTGAAAACTAAAAAATGAAAAATAAAAAATGAAAAATTTAAAATTTAAAATGAGAAACGAAAAATTAAAAATGGAAAATAAAAAAGGAAAAATGAAAAATAAAAAATGAAAAATTAAAACTGCGATATGAAAAATGAAAAATAAAAAATTAAAAATAAAAAATGAAAAATGAGAAATGAGAAATTAAAAATAAAAAATTAAAAATAAAAATGAAAAATTAAAAATAAAAGATAAAAAATTAAAAATAAAAATGAAAAATGAAAAATAAAAAATGAAAATGAGAAATGCAAAATAAAAAATTAAAAATTAAAAATTAAAAATTAAAAATTAAAAATTAAAAATTAAAAATTAAAAATTAAAAATTAAAAATTAAAAATTAAAAATTGAAAATTAAAAATTAAAAATTAAAAATTAAAAATTAAAAATTAAAAATTAAAAATTAAAAATTAAAAATTAAAAATTAAAAATTAAAAATTAAAAATTAAAAATTAAAAATTAAAAATTAAAAATTAAAAATTAAAAATTAAAAATTAAAAATTAAAAATTAAAAATTAAAAATTAAAAATTAAAAATTAAAAATTAAAAATTAAAAATTATAAATTAAAAATTAAAAATTAAAAATTAAAAATTAAAAATTAAAAATTCAAAATTCAAAATTCAAAATTCAAAATTCAAAATTCAAAATTCAAAATTCAAAATTAAAAATTAAAAATTAAAAATTAAAAATTAAAAATTAAAAATTAAAAATTAAAAATTAAAAATTAAAAATTAAAAATTAAAAATTAAAAATTAAAAATTAAAAATTAAAAATTAAAAATTAAAAATTAAAAATTAAAAATTAAAAATTAAAAATTAAAAATTAAAAATTAAAAATTAAAAATTAAAAATTAAAAATTAAAAATTAAAAATTAAAAATTAAAAATTAAAAATTAAAAATTAAAAATTAAAAATTAAAAATTAAAAATTAAAAATTAAAAATTAAAAATTAAAATTTAAAAATTAAAAATTAAAAATTAAAAATTAAAAATTAAAAATTAAAAATTAAAAATTAAAAATTAAAAATTAAAAATTAAAAATTAAAAATTAAAAATTAAAAATTAAAAATTAAAAATTAAAAATTAAAAATTAAAAATTAAAAATTAGAAATTAAAAATTAAAAATAAAAAATTCAAAATTAAAAATTAAAAATTAAAAATTAAAAATTAAAAATTAAAAATTAAAAATTAAAAATTAAAAATTAAAAATTAAAAATTAAAAATTAAAAATTAAAAATTAAAAATTAAAAATTAAAAATTAAAAATTAAAAATTAAAAATTAAAAATTAAAAATTAAAAATTAAAAATTAAAAATTAAAAATTAAAAATTAAAAATTAAAAATTAAAAATTAAAAATTAAAAATTAAAAATTAAAAATTAAAAATAAAAAATTAAAAATTAAAAATTAAAAATTAAAAATTAAAAATTAAAAATTAAAAATTAAAATTAAAAATTAAAAATTAAAAATTAAAAATTAAAAATTAAAAATTAAAAATTAAAAATTAAAAATTAAAAATTAAAAATTAAAAATTAAAAATTAAAAATTAAAAATTAAAAATTAAAAATTAAAAATTAACAATAAAAAATTAAAAATTAAGAATTAAAAATTAAAAATTAAAAATTAAAAATTAAAAATTAAAAATTAAAAATTAAAAATTAAAAATTAAAAATTAAAATTAAAAATTAAAAATTAAAAATTAAAAATTAAAAATTAAAAATTAAAAATTAAAAATTAAAAATTAAAAATTAAAAATTAAAAATTAAAAATTAAAAATTCAAAATTCAAAATTCAAAATTCAAAATTCAAAATTCAAAATTCAAAATTAAAAATTAAAAATTAAAAATTAAAAATTAAAAATTAAAAATTAAAAATTAAAAATTAAAAATTAAAAATTAAAAATTAAAAATTAAAAATTAAAAATTAAAAATTAAAAATTAAAAATTAAAAATTAAAAATTAAAAATTAAAAATTAAAAATTAAAAATTAAAAATTAAAAATTAAAAATTAAAAATTAAAAATTAAAAATTAAAAATTAAAAATTAAAAATTAAAAATTAAAAATTAAAAATTAAAAATTAAAAATTAAAAATTAAAAATTAAAAATTAAAAATTAAAATTTAAAAATTAAAAATTAAAAATTAAAAATTAAAAATTAAAAATTAAAAATTAAAAATTAAAAATTAAAAATTAAAAATTAAAAATTAAGAATTAAAAATTAAAAATTAAAAATTAAAAATTAAAAATTAAAAATTAAAAATTAAAAATTAAAAATTAAAAATTAAAAATTAAAAATTAAAAATTAAAAATTAAAAATTAAAAATTAAAAATTAAAAATTAAAAATTGAAAAGTAAAAATTAAAAATTAAAAATTAAAAATTAAAAATTAAAAATTAAAAATTAAAAATTAAAAATTAAAAATTAAAAATTAAAAATTAAAAATTAAAAATTAAAAATTAAAAATTGAAAAGTAAAAATTAAAAATTAAAAATTAAAAATTAAAAATTAAAAATTAAAAATTAAAAATTAAAAATTAAAAATTAAAAATTAAAAATTAAAAATTAAAAAGTAAAAATTAAAAATTAAAAATTAAAAATTAAAAATTAAAAATAAAAAATAAGAAATTAAAAATAAAAAATTTAAAATAAAAATTAAAAATGAAAAATGAAAAATGAGAAATGAAAAATGAGAAATGAAAAATGAAAAATATAAAATTAAAAGTAAAAAATGAAAAAAAAAAATGAAAAATGAAAAATAAAAAATAAAAAATGAAAAATGAAAAATAAAAAATTTAAAATAAAAAATGAAAAATAAAATACGAAAAATTAAGAAATGAAAAAAAAATAAAAATGAAAGTTAGAAATTAAAAATAAGAAATGAAAAATGGAAAATAAAAATTGAGAAATGAGAAATAAAAATGAAAATAAGAAATGAAAAAAGAAAAATAAAAAATTAAAAATTAAAAATAAAAAACGAAAAATAAAAAATGAAAAATAAAAAATGAAAGATAAGTAGTGAAAAATAATAAATTAAAAATAAAAAATGAAAAACGGAAAATAGGAAATGACAAATAAAAAACAATAATGAAAAAAGAAAAATGAAAAACGAAAAAATAAAAAATTAAAAATTAAAGATAAGAAATGAAAAATAAAAAATGGAAATTAAATAATGAGAAACAAAATATAAAAAATTAAAAATAAAAAATGACGCTTCTCCAATTTTTGTATCCATTCAAAAAAAAAAAGGATTTTTAGACGTTCATAAAATAATCATTTGATTGATCAACAATTTGATCGTTGGAGCTAAATCTCTTTCCACCGAGCCATTTCTTTAGGTTTGGGGACTAAATGCGGAGAATACAGCGGATGAGGTACCAATTCGCAGCCCAATTCATGGAATTTTGCCATTGAGACTGCGCATGTGTGCAACCGTGCATTATCTTGATGAAAAAGAACTTTTTTCTTGCCCATTTGAAGGTAATTGATATGGATTATGGACTAACTGTTGCCATCACATAATTGGCCGACAAACTTACCTTAGCCGTCTTCGGAGCCGGTTCACCCGGAGAAACCCATTGATTTGTTTAGACTGCTGCTTGGTATCCGGTGTGTTGTAATGGATCCATGTTTCATCCACAGTTATAAAACGCCGCAAAAACTCATTCGAATTTCGGTTAAACAACTCCAAGCAATCCTTTTATGGTCAATTGAGAGCAAACGCGGCACCCATCTTGCAGACAGCTTTCTAAAACCCAACTGATCATTTAAAATCGAAATCACACTGCCATATGAAATGCCTGTGACATCAACAATCTCACGCACTTTTACTCTTCGATCGGCCGACACCATATCGTAGATTTTTTCGACAATTTCGGGTGTATTGACCTCAATTGGCCGTCCAGAACGTTTAGCGATGTATTTCTGCGACCACAACGAAAGTCAGTAAACCACTTTTTTACCATTGAACTCGATGATGCTGAGTCCCCATAGTATTTATCAAGCTTTTCCTTGGTTTGATTGCCGGTTTTTTTTTTTTTTTTTTCAAAAAATTATGTTTAATCAGCACTCGAAATTTACTTTTTTCCATAACAAAAACACGAGGTTGTATGTTTTGAACAGCTGTTAAACGCAAAGTAAATGACGGAACTTTCTCAAAATTTTCCAGTAGTCTATTAACAGGTGGTAATTGATGGGGGCAGTGTTGCATTTCATATAACTTCGAGGGAAGTTCGAAAAGTCACGGACTTATTGATTCGCCCTCGTAAGATGCGTTTAAAGTTGCTACTAACACATACATAAAACACATATTTAAGCTTCAAATTAAAAACTATACAATGCTGTGTGTGTGTTTTTATTAAATTTTTTTGATTGTGAATTGGCTAAAATTGATTAACATATCTTTAGGCTCTTACAAAATTATTTATTAACAAACCCAGATATATATCTTCTTTGTGTTCAATAAATATTTATAATTCAATAAAAAAATAAATTTTCCTAGAAGTTGCAGTCGAATTTCCAGGGCTGTGCTCTGATAGTTTAATTTAGTCTTGGTGTATTTCTACACATTCTCCTAAACTCTTACACAAAATGCTAACAAGGACAAAAATAAATCTAATATCAGATAGTCAAGCTGCACTGAAAGCACGGAACGAACCTGATTACTATCATAGATCCGTGCTTAAATGGCAAATGCCGGGAAACAGCTAGCGGAACTGAATTAGGTAACCCACGTTAGCAAGGTATAGAGCAGAATAGCCCAAACTGTAGCCAATGTTTTGATTTGACTTTACCAATTGGACATCATGGAAGTAATAACCATTTCCAAAATATTGGGACAAATAAAGATAGACCAAAATTCCTATCATACAACGAAAATAGGAGGAGAGATGCTCTATAACCATATACATCATAAATAAGACTATATAGGGCATTCACAGGTCAGTTTACGTGTAATTATAATGAAGAAAATCTTATCATTTCTAATAGTTGTACTTAATTAAAAACCACCAGAGGAGCACGATAGATCTATTTGGTCGTAGGTATGCCATGAAAATTCGTTTTAAAATTAATCAAGTAGAAGATTAATCTGAAAATCAAAAATGGGTATTGGATTCTGTTCACTATTACCTTTTTTTACCATGATTTACGTAGACTTAACTCCACGGTGCTCTTAACACCAGGTGGTATACTGTGCGTCCACCGGCAGCACGTCATAAGACATTTACAATCCAGAGACATGTGTTTGCCAAGATCTCCGCCTTTTGTAGACCACCTCCACCTTTCTGACACTTATTGTCCAACCAACCAACAATACTCGTATCCGACTCGTACATAATGCAATCTTGTCAGTGACATTAAGCTGACTCAGACATTCCTGGACTGCTCTTCAACTCATGCACCAGCATCCAACACTCTTGTCTGCACTCCTTCTTCCTGCTATATTCATCATCCCTATGGCTGCACATGCGAGACGATATCTATAGCCATCCAAATTCATTCTAAACTTATGTTCCTCTACCAACCAATGCTCTTGTATCCGACTCATTCATAATGCAATCATGTCAGTGGGGCAACCTGACTCAGATATTTCTGGACTCCTCGTCAACTCATATCCAACCAACCATTGGCACACGTTAAAACTCGCTTTCGCTCCTGCGTATGACATCAACCAATACTCTTTTCTACTACACTATTCACAGCTATCTCCACTGAAAGTCAGTTTCGCTTAGCATCTAGAATAGGTTCAACTCATATTCCACCGATCCAGCAACCTCCGGATATTAAAAATTAAAGGTTTTGTAAGCAAACCGCCCAGCCAGCCATCTTCTATGTGTACGTTCTTCTTCGGAACATCTATGCCAAGAAAATCTACGAATCGTCTTCATTGGGCTAATTAATATGACTTACCCATGTACAATTTTGGCGCCTTTGGTGAGGCTTAGTATCCGAACTGGAACAGGTTCGAATCCTATCTGTTGCTCACCAAAATAGGGTGGGACTGGTGCTCCCGCAGATGGTATACAATGGACCCAATAAAATATATACATTTTTGATCATAATAGCAAGCAGAGGTGTTATAGCTATGTCTGTCTGTCTGTCTGTCTGTGGAAATCATGATCACATTCGTAGTAGCTTAGCTGACTGAGTTGCTCATTTTTGGTGGAAATTATTCACTAACAGCCTGAGCATGTTGGTGTTTAAACTCATCAAAATTGGTTTAATATGTCCTGAGATTTAAATGAAAATGTTAAAAAAAATCTTGAAATTTTTTCATGACAATATTTTTAGAATTGGGATCCTAAGCTTTGTTTTGATATATCTTTGATGCTGGGATCAGAAATATTATTTTTTCAATTGTCAAACAAAGTTTACCATGTTCTCAAAAATACCTAATGGAGTCATACAATTAACTTTAAATGTGGAAGTGGTGGTAAATTTTACCCTCTCTTACAATTTTTTGCACAAAAAAAGAAAGCGTTGTGAAATACAGTGTGAAACAAAATATAACAAAAATTTGAAATATTTGTTTTTTACATTAAAAATGTGGAAGCGTAATTTTAAAAAACAAATAGTTATAAAGAAATGTTTTTTAATAATATTTTTAGTTAAATAAAAAGGGATAAAATTTACAACCACGTCACTGACGTCTCAAAATTTCACCTCCATAGTTATAGGTTAAGGGATGTTGTCGAAAAAACATATCTCCATTAAGAAGAACTTCCAATTTATATATTACTTTCAATTTCAGCAGAAAACTTTTTAGATAAAAATCATGTGAGTCCGATCACAGGGAAGATCTGTAAACATCTGGTAATTAAAGATTTTTTATGTCACTTTTTTAAAATCAAACAGAAAGCATCATCTATGTATCACTTATAGCAAACAACTGCAGGAACTCTGGTTATACTTGTGGGGTTGTTGAATTATGTAAATATATATTATACGTTTATATAGTTAAATTTTTGTCGTTTTACAGCAAAGGGTTGTTGAATTAGCTGAAACAATTTTATATCATAATTTTTTTCACCAATACAATCATAAGTCACACCGATTTGTCTTACGACTCACATGTGAGCTCACATGTTACGCTGTTTTTGTGTTTGTATTGTGAAATTGAAATTTACCCCCCTGCGCGTATAGATGTTTACACAACAAAAATTAGTTTTCAAATATCAAAATTTTCTTCCAAAATTACTCGCTTCATCGAACGAAGCCTATTAGAGTAGTAAAAATTTATATTTGTATTTCTTTACTACATTAAATAAAAATATTTTTTAAAACATTTATTATAACCATTGCAACATTAACAATATCGCATCATAAAATATCTAGTTGCAAATCTAAGTAATGTGATATTCTAAATGTATTTTTTTTAAAAATTCATCGATCACAATCTTCAAACGTAAAAACAGTACAATGAACTTTTGCTGCTAACTGCCAATATTTATTAAACGAATAAGCGGTCTAATTTTATAGGGTCATATATCAATGGAATCCTAGGAGTCCACAAATACACAAACACACAACGGACATTATATCAAATTGACAAGATCATAAGCTTCCTATGGCTGCTACACTTCTTTTTCTTCTTTGTTTGTTCTTATACTCGTAAGTATTTATTATTTATCATGCAGTATTTCAGTTCAACTGCAAGACACGGCAGGGGTTTTTATCTGTTTTCTGCTCGTTATTCATTCAATAAGCATTAGAATACAAATAAAAACCAGCATAAATAAAGAACAAAAGGCCAACACAAACTTAAGAAGCTGCAAAGAAAGGAATAAAAAGAGTATTCTTGGCTTATATTAAGCTGTCCGCATATGTCTTGATCTACACTTGTTAAATACAAACAGTTGCATACAAAGTTGGTTGGAGTTTTTCCTTACTGCAATGCAGAGCTGTAAATTTATATTAAAAAAAAAAATTTTATTCAATATATTTAATTTGGAATAATTAATTAAATCTATAATATTAATAGAGTAAGCGATTTCTTGTGACCGATGTTTTGTTCTACCGTTTTATCCTGATTTTGACCAAACGTATATTATTTGAAAGGTATTTCTTTTTAGCCGTTTTGCAGATTTGCAGATTTACAGATTTACAGATTTTTAAATTTTTTCTTTTATTTTTAGTAAATTGCATTTAAAGTTGCTACTAACACATACATAAAATTATACATATGCTATGTGTGTTTTATTAAATTTGTGAATGTGTTTGTTAACGAATTTGTTATCTTCATTCACAATAAGAATTAACCATAAAAGTGTTGGTTTGTGAATTGGCTAAGTTGAAAAATAAAGCTGCCTAGAAATTGCACTCGAATCCGTAAAATCCGTAAATTACCATATAAATTATTATAATTATTTTCATGTAATGAGAAATCCAAATTCGAATTTTAATTTTGAAAAAATGTTATTGCTTTTATCATAATTTTTTAAGAAAGGAACTAGTTCTACATTAATGGCCAGCACTGCGATCTATTTGGATCTTTTGTGGCCTGGGTTTTAAATTATTCCAAGTTCTGTATTACGTTCCTTCAAATTGCTTTATTGAAAATTCATCTTCTAGTTCTACATAGTGCGAAATAATCACGGAAGATATATGTCGTTGTGTCGTTATCATCCAGATTCAGCCAACACAAAGCCGAGCTAGTCTGCCTAATTTTAAGGAAGTGGTAAAATTATACCACTTATAGCGTAATTTAAAATACTACCGTTTTTAAATGTAAAATATTTATTTACACCTCCAAATCGTTTCCTAGGCCCACCGATACAATACACTTATGCCTCCAAACAGTTGTTATAGTCGAGTTCGGAAATTTATTGCAATGCGCTCAGCTATCAGCTTTTATTCCGTCGTGGGTCTGATCTGGTTTTTTGATTTTATTGAATATCCAGAAGTAACCCGGTGCCAAATCAGATGAACACGATAACTGTGGAATGATATGAGTCGAATTTTGTGCGAAATGGTCTCAGTGAGATGGTGAATTGTT
Source organism: Cordilura impudica (assembly GCA_963682025.1). Lineage (NCBI taxonomy): Eukaryota > Metazoa > Arthropoda > Insecta > Diptera > Scathophagidae > Cordilura > Cordilura impudica. The sequence continues at coordinate 31,610,400 of OY821519.1, read as the reverse complement.
GTGGTACAATACCCAGAGTGTTTTGCTCATAATTCTGTCCTTTTTTAGCGAGTAGCTTCACATAAACAATGCATGACACTCACATAATACTCCTTCTTCACAGATTGGCCCTAGCGCAAGGGATTCATTCATAAGGTATAATCGAAGAAAACTGTTCACATGTCTTTAATTTTAGAACGGGTTTAGCGTAATCATTTCGGTCTTGTTTCACCGTTTCTGCAATAATCGCTTGATCGGCCGCTTGTTCCGAGGATGTAGAAATAGATTCAATTCTCGCCACTCGTAGTGTTACGTCTTAATTCGCTCTGGAAGTTAGAAACCTATGATTCAGAAGTTTAAGTGGACGCTCTTTTAAATAAATTGAGTATTATTGAAAACAATTTTGATTAGAGGCCTAAGTTATCTTGTTAGAATGGTCTTGACAGATGGCTGGGAATCGAATATAAGATACAAAATAGTGTAGATTTTTGAGAGTGTTGAATTCCATTCGGTTATGCTGAATCTTCGATACCTTCCGTCTGGGCTTTACTTTTATATTAATATCTAGACCTATTGCACTCTTTATTACAAATGCAAACAAAATAATTGAACTTGCAGCAACAAACACACTGAATTTTTACAGAGTTTTTTTTAGAGGTGTCTCCATATTTTAGGACATATCTGGGCACATTGATGCCCGATTTGCTCCATTTTAAATACCAACCTTCTCCAAATAATGGCAAATAATTTTGTTTTAAGTTTAGTAAGGAAAATAGTTTGTTTTCTGAATGAGTGTGACTTCAACAGACAGGCGGACGGACGGATGGACGGACAGAAGGATGACCGGACAGACAGACATCGCATTATCGACTAGAGTTGTTATAAGGATCAAAAATATATATACTTTGTGGTGTCACAAATTGATATCTACCCTCTGTACATTGGCGTGAAAGGTATAACAAGTAAGAAAATTATAGTCGGTCTAGACCGACTATACGATACCCTATACCATGCGTTTAGAGAAAGGGTCGTAAGTCGAACTAATTAGATATAGAAAAAAGACCTAAATCACATTTGAGTGGCTTTGTTAAAAATTTGTTGCCTGCCGATATAAAAAGATCATATCGGATGCTATCGAAATATGTACCGATACTGACCATATTTGGTAAAATCACTTATGTTTTGCAAAAAAAAAACAAATATAAACCAATTTTGAATAAAATCTGGGTAACATGTAAATTTTTTGATGGCTCTAAGTGAAGGTCAGGAATCAGTTGTATATGGAGGCTGTGACTAGGAGTGGTCCTTCAGTCCTTTGGATAGCTAATTAATGAATGTAATAAAAACACTCAAACCAAGTTTTGCAAAGATTTTTATGATGATATGGATCCTTGGGCAATATAGGTTGATCTCATGGCGGTTTCTTGCATGGGGACTAGGTCTGAACAAGCACCGATTTTCATCAACTTCTACAGCGATTTTCCCATGGCCGGCAAAAGCTTACCAAATTTCGTAAAAAAGTATATTTACTTTTGCGACCTGTAGTTTACACGAGAGACCAAATAGACGGATGGACATCGCTAAATCGACCCAGAACGTGATTCTGATCGGTGTTAATAGAAGGAGGGCCTATGTCAAGTAATTTTGGTAGTTGCAAACAGCAGCATAAACTTATTATAACCTAATTACAGAGTGGTATGGGATATAAAAAATGTTTATAAATGGCTACCAGAACATTTTCAATTCATTATAATTTACTCCCAAAAACAAATGAATCTTTAAAGCTCTGCTTTAATTTTGCTTTTAGAATTTCAACAAAGACAAACTTATACTAAAAAAAAAATGTGGTGAGTATGGTTGGAAATGATAAGCGATCGATTGTTGCTGTTGTTTTGTTCTGTTCAGCTGTCCGTCCACGTCTGCTTTGTAAGTTTGCGTGATGGATGATGAAGTTACCAATAGAGTAAGCCGAAGTCATGCGTAAGCATTGTTCTAATGTTTGGCTTCATGTTGAATCGGCCAAGTTATCTCTAGCCTCTATGCGTTACTGTTTTTTTTTTAGTATCGTCTTCTTGGTTTCCCTTAGTTTACGTTTCTGTTTTGAGAAACAGTGGCATTTGGCATAGTTTTCATGTCAAAATGTATGGGTGTACAAATACATCATTCTTGATGGTCATCATCAGTCTTTTGGCCATATCAATTGATCACTAAAAGAAATGTACCACCACCACCATCACTTGTTCTTTCTTCTTCCTCTTTTTTTATATTTTTTGTAATAAGAAGTAGATTTAGCTTTCTTATATGTAAACAATGACTGCAAAAAGCCACAAAAGAAGTTAAGTATAGAAAAAAAAAGTTAAGTCAAATGAAACACGCTCCTTGTTGGTTTGTTAATGTTAAGAGAATCAGTTTAAGGTTGGGGAAAGAAATCGAAGAGTAATGATTGCATTCGGGACGGAAACCGCAGTTTTCAAATATTACGGCTTTAGGGAAATTCTAATGTGGCCTCCTACCTACTATGGGTCACGCCAAATCAATACTGGGATCCTCTTACTGGTGACAGGTAAAAACATGTCAAGTGGACGTTCTTTACGAGTACAAAAGCTTCATGATTTGACCAAACTCCAGAGCATAGGATTCGTTGAAGTCGAATTCGAGCTCGGAATTTCTCCATCACGTTTTGCAAAATAATGGACTAAAATGCATAAACACACTCTTTTTTGCTATATTTGCTTTATTCGAATTTTTTGATCAAGTTATCTTTGAAAAATATCTCAGTGATTATGCTTAATCATAACCTTGTTCATCTGTTGATAGTTTCATTAAAATCAGTGACGAAATAAAAGTACATGTTAAAATTATTAAATATTTTCAACAACATCCAACTTGGTCCTAGCCGCAGAATTAAAGGTCAGCCATCAAACTATCTGCAATATTATTTGAAGCTTTTAGGAGAATCTAGCCATTGCTAGGAACCAAAGTTCGGGAAGAAAGAAAGGTCCACATGATATTTTTAAGGTCAAGAAAATAGGAAAATGTTGAAAAAAACTGTAAACCCATCCGGAAGAAAAGCAGCCCGGTTTGCTCATTGCTCGTATTATTCAGTGAAAAAAAGTTAAAACTAACGCTGTTCTGAAAACATACAAATTCCAAAAAGTTCGAGATAGGAATGCTGCAAAAATTTTGAGGCCAAAACTAGAGCACGGAAATTGAAATCATGCTTCATGAAAATGGTGCTAATGCTCGAGGAAATGCCGAAGATAAGTTTAGGACCCAAAAGAAGACGTTCTTACCAAAAAAAGTTCCTGGTATGACAAGCAATAAGGAGTTGTGGCAAAAAATAAACAAATCATTTGTTACAATTAACCAGCGTTTGCAAAAAAGACTCCCACCCCTTCATAAGACGACGTAATAGATCCACATTTTTGGGCCCTATTTGGCATCCAGTCACTGCGGCAACACACCAGGAATAACGACGTTGTTTTTTTACCGAGAGGTTCAAATCCTGTAAGCTGTCCGCAGCATAAGCCAGTGGAGAGATATTGACCACTTAGCAAAGGGAATTGAAAGGCCCCAAAAGTGTGTCCCAAAATTTGGAAGATTTTAAACGGAGATGGCCTAACTGATTCAAAAAAGTGACAGAAGCCACTATAAAATCTCGTATGGACAGGAAAATTTTCATATTTCATTTTATTTTTTTTTTTGTTCGCTTCAATAGAATTTTAATAAAATAATAATTATCAAAACTCTAGATTTAATGATTTCATTATTACATTTTTCGGTCTCACTCCTTAATTCATTGATTTTATTTTATATTGAAGTTCCTAATCTAAGAGTTATTCTACAAATCAAATATCTTTAATTCATGAAATCATAATATCATAAATAAATTGGATACAAAAAATTTTGAACTTGGAAAATTTTAAAAGTTTTCAAATGAAAAAACTTGTAGTATGGGCTTTTTTCTATAGGTTTAGAGTTCTTAAAAGTTTAGAGTTCTTAAAAGGAAAATTGCTTACATTAAAGTAGTGCAAAAACAAATGTGAAAAACCGATGAATTTTTATTTTTATTAGAATCAATAAATAACTATATAATTTTTTTTAATAAACTGGTTCTTTTTTAAGAAAATTTGCTTTATTATTATTTTTTTTCATATTGGGGATTTTTTGTATTTATTTCGGGATAACGTTAAACATGTTTGGCAATACCAGCCTAAACTAATATGATATAATATATGAGCGGGACAACAATATATACACCATCATCAAGCAAATGTTACAAGCACAATGACCACAACGCCAACAACAATTACAGCTAGAATAACAATAAGAAAAGCACAGCACAGAAAAAATCGTATTCTTTTTGAGAGTTTTTCTACATTTTTATTGTAATCTCGGGACATATTGAACCGTTTTTGATGATTTAAGGGATCAATCTACTCAGAATGTCAATGATTAACATTCACTGAAACTGATCAACCCAGTTGACCTATTGAAGGTGTGATCGTGATTTCAACAGACGGATAAACAGACATTGCTATATCAACTCCCCTTGTTAGAAGGACAAAAATATACAGTTGAGTTTATCGAAACAGTAGTATCCTCAATGAAAAAAAAGCTTAAATTTTAAAACAACAACGTGTATTCCGTTTCTTCTTTAGTAAAATAAATAAGTGTTTTATTCTATAATTATTAGACTAATTTACTAATTAATTAAAAAAATTAATTATATTTACACTAATTATACTAGCCAATAAGGTTTTGCACTGGAGCAACCAAATATCTTTCCTGGGGTAATTTGGTGGATTGAATTCGAATCTGTAATTGATTTTTCTCTATCACGTCAAGTTTTCGAGATACAAAAAAAAATATATTTATTCGTTTTTTACATAAAAAATCATTAGTTTATTTATAAATCAATGAATTTTCAAAAGTGAATGGCGTTATTTGACCGTCCTTTGTAATTTGTTGGTTCCATTTCAAGAATTAGGGTCCAGCAATAGTCTCCCAGCATGCTTTTGTCCCAAAATCCTTCATAGTTTCTTTCAATTTTCATTACATCTTGGTGAGCACGCTTCGTCGCTCACCGCACCTATGTTTTGTGGAAAAAACTAAATGCGAATGAAGAAATTGCATTTTGAGTGACATTCGTGCACCAAATTCGTGAAAACTTTTCAATAATTCAGCAACAGTTTGTCTGTAGTTTTCAATCTTATTGTTTCCAAAAAACCTGTCCACGATGCTCTTAAAAGATTTCCAGGCTGCATATTCTTTCTCCAATAAACATTGTGAAAAATTGTTATCATTCAATAGCTTCCTGATCTGAGGGTCAACAAATATGCCTTCTGTGATTTTAGCATATGAAATTTTAGGAAAAACCGCTAACAAAGATTTAAGAGGCCCAATTTTATATGCAGCGGCGGAGGAAAACGTCGTTTTGGCCAATTAATGGCTTATTTTAAATTTTTTGTTATCCTGGTCAATACCCAGTTCTTTTTGTCCACTCTGGTGTGACGTAATGATGACATGTAGCGTGACTATCCCATAGACAAAGGAAACAACAATATTTTGTGAAATCTCCTTGCTTAACAGTCAACAAACCAATGACCTGAAACAGATTAATTTACAGTTATTAAGGATGGTCTATACTATATATACAAAGAAATTTAAATCACACACCTTAAGGCCACCACAGATCTACCATTTATGATCGTTGTATTTGAATACTGTCATAATTTCAGTCATTGATTCGTAATTTTCCTTTGTGTTAGTGGCATGAGCAATTGGTATGGATGGTTTGTCATTTCCACTATGCAAAGGAAGAGCCTTTAAACTGTGTCAGAGCCATCAATAAATAATCTCCATTCAGTTTTGTCATATGGCTGGTTCATTTTCGATATAGAATAAAGTGTCTCTTTTCAAAATATGCAGCCAATTCTAAGCTTCTATCTCTATAGATTGTAACTTTTTCCCAACTGCAAGATGTTTCCACTGCTGCATATATGAAGCTGGTAATTCTGCGTCTTGCTTCATTAAATGTAAATCCCGGATTAGATCATTCAGCTCAGATTGAGTCACTAAATGGCATTCATCATCAGCCCCATACAATTGAAATCTGGTCTGCGCTCTCAAAGGTGATGGAGAGCATGATCAATCACTTCTTAATGATCGACACTATGGCTTCCGTAGAAATCGTTCTACGAAAGACCTGTTAGCTCTACTTTCCATGACATTCGATCATGTGTGGTACGATGCACTGATATCAAAGCTTATTGCATTTGGGGTCGGTAATGACTTCTCTCGTTTTATATCGAGTTTTCTCAGAGACCGAACAATACGTGTTGTTATTGATTGGGTTCTCATCTAATGAGTTTCAGCTTAATTCAGGGGCACCCCAAGGTTCCGTTCTTTCTCCTTCTCATTTCCTTATCTTTCTGAACGACCTTCTTGGTCAAACTTTTAATTCCATATACTCTTTCGCAGATGACAGCAGCATTTGTCATTCATTTTCCTTTAATTGTAAGCCAAGCCTCTTAGAGGTTGGGGGGCAAAAGGCAGACAATGAATGAGACACTCAATCAAGACCTGTTAAGAATCTCTGAGTTTTGTAAAGCAAATAGGGTTGATTTTAATGCGCTGTAGACTCAATGTTGTATGTTGACCCATAGGGCCATGGAATCAACAATGTCATCTGTATATATGGGTGGTATAGGTATTGAGGAATCGGATACTCTTGATGTTCTAGGCATGACAATTCAATGTGATGTTCGTTCGAACGAGCATGTTTTTCAAGTTTCGAAAGAAGCATTCAAGTGTCTTGGTTTTCTAAAACGGTGCAAAAATTACTTCACTCCCTCTGATCTCCTTAAAATCTATACCGCTTCCATCCGACCGAGAATGGAATACAACTCCCATATATGGGCAGGAGCTTCAAAGTGTATTTTGGAGCTACTGGGGACCGTGTGCAAAGGAGGGCGTTGGCGCTCATCAATAACAGTAGGGTATCTAACTCTATTGATTCATTGGAACACCGTCGGAATGTGGGTTGTGTAGCACTGTTCTATAGATATTACCATGGGAAATGTTCTTCTGAGATTAGCGAACTTATTCCAAGTGCCCGAGTTTTGGTTCGCTCTATCCGGTTCTCTAGTAGATCACACCCATTTGTAGTTTATTGTCCAGTTGACCGCACAACGCATTACAGAGAGATTTCGTTTATCAATCGAGTAAGCCGTACGTGGAATAAACTCTCCGCACAGGTCTTTCCTGACAGTTTTAATCAAATAAAATTTAAGGCAAATATCCACAAACACTACTCCCTCTCTCCTCCTTCCCATAACCTATTTTCCTGAAATCAACACAATGCACTGCATTTGTAGGGAGCATCCCCTGAGTATTGTTTAATTAAAGAAGAAAAAAAACTACCACTGCTAGTGAAATATGTTTCGGACTCACTGCTAGTAGCAGTTGGACGTTGAAATGGTTTGGAAATGGATGGGACATTGGCTTAAGTAATATTTTTTCGATTTTTCATATTGAATCCAGCAACTTTTGTTAAACAGAAATAACAATCGGTTTGGTGGTTACTTGACTCTTTCCAAAGTACTGGAATTAAAAAATCGAAATAAATCTTCTTACCATTTGACCACTTGTATAAAACAGTTCCGCAACTATTGCAAAACATTGTCTGTGTCCACGGTTTGTCCATGTTTTTAACAGCAAAACAAAATAATGTAAATATGGCTATTTTCATGATTCTGATATTGCGTATCTTTTTTTCCAACCAAATATTCACCACACAAAAAGCAAAAATAGTTTGAATTAGTAACACACGATCTCCCTGACAGGCTTAAACGCCACTATTATGAAGATTTAGAATGAATGCGGGCTTCTGTCAAATAAACAATTGTGAAGTTGTAGTATCAGTATTGACTGTTTTACAGTATTGCCAGCATGCGGTACAAAATGAACAATTTGTATGCCAGGTTTGAAGTCAGCGCACCCGCATTAGTTAAAAAAAAACGAGCTTCATTTCTTTAGTCAATTTTTTTTTAATTTGTACACCAGTGTAGTCTTATAGAAAGTCAAAAATTTTTAGCGTTTAGTTGAATTTCCTCTATTTTTTTTACCACTGGAGCAAATTTATGAGGCATGGATGTCAATAAAATCCCGACATCGCTTTAACGGGATTTGCTACCATGCATGTTGCACCGTGTTCTATAACGCCTTTGCATTTGATGACCTTTGATCTGACATACTTTTCTTCAAATCTTCCCATAGAAATTCTAGTGGATGAAGGTGAGGGCACTGCGCTGGCCATGACATGGCCTCAACCTCTTTGAAGCGAAACCACACATTTTCATATTTTCAAGTGTGTTTCGGGTAATTGTCTTGTTCGTACAGGTACTTAAATGACATATTCTATTCTGCATATTGCGGCGTCACTTCGTCCAATATTTCCACGTAATCCTCCAAAAATTTCCCTAATTGGACGAATTGGACAAACTCCCCATATCATTACTTTTGCACCATCACGTTTAACGTTTTCTTTTTGTGTTGTATATTGTGCGTTATATTCAAAGTTGAGCAGACGCCGACGTACTGTCTAGAATCAGTTCCACCAAATAAAATGGTTTTGCTTTCGTCGGTCCACAATAAATTTCTCCATTTTTCTTTCGGCCAGTTGATGTGTTCTTGGGTGAACTGTAATCGACCAACTGCCTGGTTTTTTTTTATCAGCAATGGCACCTTATTTGAACTTCTTGCGAATAAATTGTTTTGGATTATCCCGAGCGGTCGTCATTGCTACATGGTACTATGCAGCAGTCATCTACACTCGATGTTTTACGCTTGCGATCACGCGTTTCGGCCTTTCTTTATAAGATAAGGCATTTGTGATCATTCGATCAGAGCACTCCAAGATTTATTTAATTTTTGTGTAGGTTTTTCCTTGTTTTCGAAGGTCTTGAATAAGTTTACGTTATTCTTCAGTACAGTGTTTTCCTCGTCTCACTTTGAAAAAAAATTAAAAATTATATTTAAAAACTAAAGCAATGTTCAAAATAAGAGTTTATAAATGACTTTTATAATTTTCAAATCACTCACAATCCCATTTCTGTGATCCATACAAATCAAGGAAATTGTTATCAGGAGATTTTCTGTGTTTTACTTCATATATTCCATTGTAGGTACCGTTGGAGAGCACGAGGTTTACAAGTTCCTAGATTAACAAATTGAACTTGTAGAAATACGTGTACCAGCACTCCTATTGTTTCGGGGTGCACAGCTGCAAGCTGGCGTGGAGGTTATAACATTATTCCAATTGGTGTTTCCCGGAATTCTTCCCTTCTTCTAAATCAAATTGTTAAAGGCTTTTGTTACTTTCGCATTGTAGTGCTGTTGTTGTTGCTGCTGTTCGATGTGATGTTACAAATTTTGCTGTTCGTCAGTGGGAATTGGTTAATGTTGTCTTTTCTTCTTATGCAGTTGTGTCCTGGCATAATCAACGATTGAAAATCTGAAGAAACTAAAAACACAAAAACCAGAAGAAAGGCTGCTATTTCAGACAGACATACAGATGGACTAGAGAGAAAGACATAACAAAAATCACATGTTACCTGTTGCTCTTAGAAAAATACAAAAAAAAAAACAGCGAAAACTTTTTCTTTTACCCATGTTTTCTTAAGATTTTTTACTCAGTTGTTGCTGCTAACAAAACTTGACCATGTTTTGTCCCCACATATTAACAATTGACAATTTTTTGTGTTTTTTTTTTTCGGATAAAGCCACTTGGTTTTCTGTTGTATTCCTTCTGCTGTCATTGAAGTTGTTGTTGTTTTTTTTCTATTCTAACATGTTTTGTATAATTGTTTGATGTTGTTGCAACAATTGTAGTCCCAAATGCTCAAATGCAAATGTTACATCTAGAGAACACAAACAAAAAAAAAAATAGAATCAAAAATTTCCTAAAGCAATTGCAATGAATAATCACTTGATTCCAAGAAAGTTTACCAATGACATAGTACCTTTTACACGTAAGTGAAAGACAGCTACAATTTGAATGTGTATGTGTTGTGTTTTTGCCTTGAGTCTCTGTATGTTGGCGTTATTTGATTTCTATCATTTTCATTTGAAACTTACTGTACCTGTTGTTGTTCTTTGAACATGGAGGACTCTACATTATGACAACAATAACAACAATAATGAAACCATCAACTCTCTAGAGTTTTTGAAACATCTCAAACTTTGAAATGCATCATCAAAAACCAAAAACCAACATTATCAAAACATGTCACTTGGGAGTGCAATCTTCTCACAGCAATTATCATTTTGTTGTTATTGGATTAAGATTTCCTTTTAAATCGCTCATATGGCGCTTAATGATGTTGTGCAGCTTTTACTTATGGGTTGAGATTTATTAACCCATTACATGCATTCATGGCTTACAATATTTCCCATCGCATTCAAAATTTTTGAGAATTACAATTTTTTATTACACTCGTTTGTAGCATACACACCCTTTTTTTTTTGTTTTTTTTTTTTTTTTTTTAAGTATGAGCTGTATGATTTAATTCTTGTGTCTTACTTGAAATATGTTTTCTTACAAACAATGGATATTAACGCCATTTCAGGAGATTTATTGACAAGATATTTTTTCACAACAAAAAATTACCCAAACAAAAAGTCTTGTGGTGGAAAATAAATCAAAAGACCGTTGATTTTATATTCAACACAAATTTAAAATTTAGTTTCTAATCAACTTTATTCAATCTATTCACAAATAATAATGGGGGGAGTAAAAACAAATTTTTACTTGTGTTTTTGGGAATAACAAACGACACAAACTTTGCATGTTTTCTGTCGGCGAAAATGGTCATATTTATACTTACACCATACTGTGGCACAGGTTGTTACAAGTTTGTCTAGGAAATTTAGGTCATAGACAGCAACTATATAATACCAATCATTTTGGATTATATTTAGTGATATCCGTCTGCTCATTAATTTGGCAATAGATCAATAATAAAATCCATTCCATTCCATTTAGTCGCCGGTTGAACATAATTCATTTAATTTTATTTTTTTTTATTTTTTTTAATTAATTCTTTTTTTTTATTTATTTTATTTTAATTTATTTTATTTCATATTATGTTATTTTGCTTAATTTTTACATAACTTAACTTAATTTAATTTTATATTATTTTACATAATTTTATTTTATTTCCATTTATTTTTTTTAAATTTATTTCTTATTTTATTTCGTTTTATTTTATTTTACTCAATTTTATTTTATATTATTTTATTTTGTTTTATTTTATTTTATTTTTTTATTTTATTTTGTTTTCTTTTCTTTTATTTTATTTTGTTTTCTTTTCTTTTCTTTTCTTTTCTTTTCTTTTCTTTTCTTTTCTTTTCTTTTCTTTTCTTTTCTTTTCTTTTCTTTTCTTTTCTTTTCTTTTCTTTTCTTTTCTTTTCTTTTCTTTTCTTTTCTTTTCTTTTCTTTTCTTTTCTTTTCTTTTCTTTCCTTTTCTTTTCTTTTACTTTCTTTTCTTTTCTTCTCTTTTCTTTTCTTTTCTTTTCTTTTCTTTTATTTTATGTTATTTAATTTTACTTTAATTAATTTTATTTTATTTTATGTGATTTTATTTTATATATTAAAAGAATTTATGAATAAACTTTGCATTCAAGATTTTTTTCAATATTTTTCATCTCTCAAACCTCTAGAGTTCTAATTATCGTAGGCTGTTGACATAGGTCTAAGAACGCTCAGTGGATCAAGCCCCTTGTTTTGAGCAATTAACTGCTTAAATTCGTTGGGTTTGAGGAAAGTTATGCGTGGAGAATCAACTTTACTTTTACTGTACGTTAACTTCTCTTGGCATATTTTGGCATTACTGTACGTTAACTTCTCTTGGCAAATTTTGGTATTATATTATAAAAATTTATATAATATAATATAATGCTGCGGAGCAGCAGGGGTCCTCTAGTTATACCCT